>JAVIAB010000160.1:8053365-8123365 GCA_032433765.1 Megaustenia siamemsis
CATCCTGCGATCGACTGAAACAAAGGATGAAGCCGACGAATGGTTTCTAGAGCCGACTCTCGGTTCGGCGAGTTCAAACAGTTTCAGCCAAGAAGTACTGTCAGTCACCCAATTCGTCCTCCCCAACACATTCACCCCACAATTATTTTACTTTCAGTTTCTTTCTCTCCAATCCTCTTTTCATCAGTCAAAATTATATATCCGATATACGATCTGATCATTCTGATTTTGTTGAGTTACAGTGAACTGTTCCATTTTTAACAGGAAATAGTGCTATTGTTGTAATCTGTGTTTCATTGTCTGTTGATTCGGTCGTGGTATAATATGATCAATAAACGTCAATTAAATGAAAAATCAGATTTTTTCATGAGAAATGGGAACATGATTTTTTATTTATAAACAATAAGGATAGCAAACCGCAGTGCCTTGTGTGTTTGCAAGTTGTGTCTGTAAATAAAGAGTATAATCTTAAACGGCATTACACACAGCATCATGCCGCTAAATACAAGGACTACATTGGTACAATACGTTCTACACTTGTGTGCGATTTGAAGAAAAAGGGCAGTGCTCAGAAATCTGTTTTTACTACATTAACAACAAAACAAACAAGTTCCTTAATGGCATCGTTTGTTGTAAGCGCAGAGATAGCGAAATAAAAAAAAATCATTATGTGACGGTGACTTCGCAAAACGTTGTTCTATTAACATGGCGCGTGCATTTGGGGAAGAAAAAATTGCCAGACATTTTGAGAGCGTTCCACTATCAAAACAGACAGTCGCTAGTAGGGTTGAGGAAACCGATACTTTTCTCTGTTTTTGGGTGAATCTACTGACATATCAGACACAGCGCAACCTTTAATTTTCATAAGAACTGTTTCAAAAGACTTTATTATCAATGAAGAGCTACTAGCTTTAGATTCATTGCATAATACGACCAAAGATCAAGACATTTATGACTCAGTTATGAAAGTTGTTAACGGTATCGGTGACATAAACACACTTTCAGCAATAGTGAAAGATGGCTAAGTCAATGTATGGTACTCAAACAGGTTTAGTTGGATTATTAAGGAAGGCTGGAATCCATTGCCCAGCATTACACTGCATTATACACCACGAGGCGCTGTGTGGAAAGATTCTAGACGTGGAGGATGTTATGAAAAGTGATTCTCTTTATTAGCTGCTTTGTCGAGGACATATTACAATTTGGTTCTTCTTGCTCCGTCGACTGTATCTTAATAAAGTTAGCTCCCTCTCTCTCCCTTTCTCTCTCTCTGTCTCTCTAATTGGGTGACAGTTATTTTATCTCTTGTTTATTTCCCCACCAAACAGTGGCTTATGTTGAGATATATTTTACTCTGCCACTTGTGGACAGTCTTAATGTGTAGACTGTTTGTTTCCATTCGTCTGAATCGCTCTACTGTCTACACGAATCAGCCAAACTTGTGTAATGTCCTTGAGGTTGAGATTAGCAGCAGTAGAGTTGTTTTGAGCCGCTACTCTCCCAATCACATACAAATCTAAGACCCTGATCTTGTGTCAGACCGTTTGCCTGTGGTTGGTTGCAATAGTTTGGAACGTGGGACAGTTCTCCGTGGCTGATCTCATAAAATCAAGACCCGACTGTTTGAATGTCTTCTTGCCTCCACCCCTAGTAGAACTGCTATGTCTTTTAACTAGGCCCAGCCTTTTCTTCTCAAGTTACTTCCCCTTCATCGTGTCTTCTGTTTCCTTCTCATTCAGCTTCCAAAAGTTACCCAACGATGAGACCAACAGGAACAACATGCTTCAACTCTCTCCTAGTTCCTTGCAAATGTCTTATTTGTCCAGTTAATAAGATCTTCATTGAATAAAGATGTATGTATGTTGAGAAATAGTTGGAGCTCATTGACGGAATGGAATATAACACACATAAGAGCCAATCATTGTGGTTGGCCTTCTACTAGAGTCCACTTTTTAATGAAATGATGAGATCAGAACATGTTCTTATAGAACTATTATAGCAGCAAGATTGTACATCGAAATAGACATCCGTTCGCAGATCCCAATGTTGTACAACGTGATGAGCATCCTCCCAAAGATCTCAATGTTGTACATCGTGATGAGCATCCTCCCACCGATCTCCATGTTGTACATCGTGATGAGCATCCTCCCAAAGATCTCCATGTTGTACATCGTGATGAGCACCCTCCCACAGATCTCCATGTTGTACATCGTGATGAGCATCCTCCCACCGATCTCCATGTTGTACATCGTGATGAGCATCCTCCCACAGATCTCCATGTTGTACATCGTGATGAGCATCCTTCCACAGATCTCCATGTTGCACATCGTGATGAGCATCCTCCCACAGATCTCCATGTTGTACATCGCGATGAGCATCCTCCCACAGATCTCCATGTTGTACATCGTGATGAGCACCCTCCACAGATCTCCATGTTGTACATCGTGATGAGCATCCTCCCACAGATCTCCATATTGTACATCGTGATGAGCATCCTCCCACAGATCTCCATGTCGCACATCGTGATGAGCATCCTCCCACAGATCTCCATGTTGTACATCGTGATGAGCATCCTCCCACAGATCTCCATGTTGTACATCGTGATGAGCATCATCCCACAGATCTCCATGTTGCACATCGTGATGAGCATCCTCCTACAGATCTCCATGTTGCACATCTTCATCAAAAACCTTTCCTACAGACCAGCTACTTGCTGTAGATCAATAAAGCAGCGCTATGTGTTCGCTTGAGGAGCCGCGATAGCTCAGTGGTTAGTGAACTGGACTACCACGGACAAGGGAGTAGTATATCAGGAAGGATTTGATTAGTATTTGACCCGTAAATTAACAAAGATATATAGTAGGCGCGCGGCGCGCCTAATGTACTGTAGGCGCAGGGGAGTTAACCGTGACATTTCGTGGTCGGATGTTGACCTCTAGGCCGGTGACCCGGAAGTGCGCTGTTTATGTCTGGTGTGTGCTGACTTTTGTGCGCTTGGTGTACTTGAGCGATAGTGATAGGTTAGTAGATTATACAACATCAGGTTTCTCATAATGAGGTTTCTTCTGGGCGCCTAATGTACTGTAGGCGCAGGGGGAGTTAACGGTGACATTTCGTATCGGGATGTTGACTGGGGGTGTCTGTCGGCGTGACCTCGGCGCTCCGTATTTTAAAATTCCGAATTATTTTTGAACTGTGACATTTCGTGTCGGGATGTTGACTGGGGGTGTCTGTCGGCGTGACCTCGGCGCTCCGTATTTAAAAATTCCGAATTATTTTAAAAAAACAGTCTCCATCTGATTTCGAACACGGGTCTACGGCGTGCCAGGCCAGACACTTACCACTATGCTACAGGCGATCACAGAATTAGAGGCTGAATGAGACAGGTGAATCGTGAGGCTTTTGTTGGTGCCTGACAGCTAGCTAGTAGTAGAGAAAGATTGACCCGCATTTAGGCGCTAAATTAACGAAGATATATAGGGCAGCGCCCCGCGCGCATAACGCGTGCCGCGCAGGGGGAGTTAACCGTGACATTTCATGTCGGATGCCCGGTGACCTCTCGTTGACCTCTCAACCTCTCGGCGCCATGGTCGGGGTGAGCTCTCCCAGTAGGGGACCTGTTATGATCAAAGACCCTATTTCTCTGTGAAATTTCTCACTTGGTAACTTAAGCTGGTCTAGCCGTCTAACAGAGAGACAGTAAATTAATGTACTTTTGATATTCTATTACTGTAGTTTTTTTTTTTTTTTTTTTTTTTTTTTTTGTAGTGGTTGTAGTAATAGTAGTAGTAGTTAAACTACTACTTTTTTTTCATGTATAGTAGAGAGACGGTAGAGTCTTATAGTTATTTTTATGCATGACAACTTTAATGTATCTATAAAATTCATTTTGAAATATATTTAACCCGTGGAAACATAAGCATCATGAGACTTATTAATGTCCAAATTGACCGCTTGTTCATAACACGGATACGACAGCGATGATGACTTTAACGGGTACACAATCAAAGATCCCGTGGGTTTTGTTTTAGTCGATGACAACTTTTGAAATAGTAGCTGACAACTTTTGTATTAACAGATGACAGCTTTCAATGACTGTTTACATGCTATGTCATTGTAGCAGTCATGTATGTCATGTCGAGGTAGTAGACACGTATGTCATGTCATTGTAACAGTCATGTCAATGTAACAGTCATTTCGTTGTAATAGTCAGCTCGTTGTAACAGTCACGTGTGTCATGTCGTTTTATCAGAGACGTATGGTATGTCGTTGTAACAGTCATTTCATTGTAATAGGCATCTCGTTGTAACAGTCACGTATGGCATGTCGTTTTATCAGACACGTATGGTATGTCGTTGTAACAGACATGTTGTTGTATCAGTCATGTCGATGTAGTAGACACGTATGTCATGTCATTGTAACAGTCATGTCAATGTAACAGTCATGTCAATGTAACAGGCATTTCGTTGTAATAGTCATCTCGTTGTAACAGTCACGTATGTCATGTCGTTCTATCAGACACGTATGGTATGTCGTTGTAAAAGACACGTCGTTGTATCAGCGATGTCGATGTAGTAGACACGTATGTCATGTCATTGTAAAAGTCATGGCAATGTAACAGTCATGTCAATGTAACTGGATTTCGTTGTAATAGTCATCTCGTTGTAACAGTCACGTATGTCATGTCGTTTTATCAGAGACGTATGGTATGTCGTTGTAACAGACATGTCGTTGCATCAGTCATGTCGATGTAGTAGACACGTATGTCATGTCGTTGTAACAGACACGTATGGTATGTCGTTGTAACAGACATGTCGTTGTATCAGGCATGTCGATGTAGTAGACACGTATGTCATGTCATTGTAACAGTCATGTCAATGTAACAGTCATGACAATGTAACAGGCATTTCGTTGTAATAGTCATCTCGTTGTAACAGTCACGTATGTCATGTCGTTTTATCAGACACGTATGACATGTCGTTGTAACATACATGTCGTTGTATCAGGCATGTCGATGTAGTAGACACGTATGTCATGTCATTGTAACAGTCATGTCAATGTAACAGGCATGTCAATGTAACAGTCATTTCGTTGTAATAGTCATCTCGTTGTAACAGTCACGTATGTCATGTCGTTTTATCAGAGACGTATGGTATGTCGTTGTAACAGACATGTCGTTGCATCAGTCATGTCGATGTAGTAGACACATATGTCATGTCGTTGTAGCAGACACGTATGGTATGTCGTTGTAACAGACATGTCGTTGTATCAGGTATGTTGATGTAGTAGACACGTATGTCATGTCATTGTAACAGTCATGTCAATGTAACAGTCATGACAATGTAACAGGCATTTCGTTGTAATAGTCATCTCGTTGTAACAGTCACGTATGTCATGTCGTTTTATCAGACACGTATGGTATATCGTTGTAACAGACATGTCGTTGTATCAGTCATGTCGATGTAGTAGACATGTATGGCATGTCAATGTAACAGTTATGTCAATGTAACAGTCGTGTCAATGTAACAGTCATTTCGTTGTAATAGTCATCTCGTTGTAACAGTCACGTATGTCATGTTGTTTTATCAGAGACGTATGGTATGTCGTTGTAGCAGACATGTCGTTGTATCAGGCATGTCGATGTAGTAGACACGTATGTCATGTCATTGTAACAGTCATGTCAATGTAACAGTCATTTCGTTGTAATAGTCATCTCTTTGTAACAGACACGTATGTCATGTCGTTTTATCAGACACGTATGGTATGTCGTTGTAACAGACATGTCGTTGTATCAGTCATGTCGATGTAGTAGACACGTATGTCATGTCATTGTAACAGTCATGTCAATGTAACAGTCATGTCAATGTAACAGTCATTTCGTTGTAATAGTCATCTCGTTGTAACAGTCACAGATGTCATGTCGTTTTATCAGACACGTATGGTATGTCGTTGTAACAGACATGTCGTTGTATCAGTCATGTCGATGTAGTAGATACGTATGTCATGTCATTGTAACAGTCATGTCAATGTAACAGTCTTGTCAATGTAACAGTCATTTCGTTGTAATAGTCATCTCGTTGTAACAGTCACGTATGTCATGTCGTTTTATCAGACACGTATGACATGTCGTTGTAACATACATGTCGTTGTATCAGTCATGTCGATGTAGTAGACACGTATGTCATGTCATTGTAACAGGCATGTCAATGTAACAGTCATGTCAATGTAACAGTCATTTCGTTGTAATAGGCATCTCGTTGTAACAGTCACGTATGTCATGTCGTTTTATCAGAGACGTATGGTATGTCGTTGTAACAGACATGTCGTTGCATCAGTCATGTCGATGTAGTAGACACATATGTCATGTCGTTGTAGCAGACACGTATGGTATGTCGTTGTAACAGACATGTCGTTGTATCAGGTATGTTGATGTAGTAGACACGTATGTCATGTCATTGTAACAGTCATGTCAATGTAACAGTCATGACAATGTAACAGGCATTTCGTTGTAATAGTCATCTCGTTGTAACAGTCACGTATGTCATGTCGTTTTATCAGACACGTATGGTATATCGTCGATGTAGTAGACATGTATGGCATGTCAATGTAACAGTCATGTCAATGTAACAGTCATGTCAATGTAACAGTCATTTCGTTGTAATAGTCATCTCGTTGTAACAGTCACGTATGTCATGTTGTTTTATCAGAGACGTATGGTATGTCGTTGTAGCAGACATGTCGTTGTATCAGGCATGTCGATGTAGTAGACACGTATGTCATGTCATTGTAACAGTCATGTCAATGTAACAGTCATTTCGTTGTAATAGTCATCTCTTTGTAACAGACACGTATGTCATGTCGTTTTATCAGACACGTATGGTATGTCGTTGTAACAGACATGTCGTTGTATCAGTCATGTCGATGTAGTAGACACGTATGTCATGTCATTGTAACAGTCATGTCAATGTAACAGTCATGTCAATGTAACAGTCATTTCGTTGTAATAGTCATCTCGTTGTAACAGTCACAGATGTCATGTCGTTTTATCAGACACGTATGGTATGTCGTTGTAACAGACATGTCGTTGTATCAGTCATGTCGATGTAGTAGATACGTATGTCATGTCATTGTAACAGTCATGTCAATGTAACAGTCTTGTCAATGTAACAGTCATTTCGTTGTAATAGTCATCTCGTTGTAACAGTCACGTATGTCATGTCGTTCTATCAGACACGTATGGCATGTCGTTGTAACAGACATGTCGTTGTATCAGTCATGTCGACGTAGTAGACACGTATGTCATGTCATTGTAACAGTCATGTCAATGTATCAGTCATGTCAATGTAACAGTCATTTCGTTGTAATAGTCATCTCGTTGTAACAGGCACGTATGTCAAGTCGTTTTATCAGAGACGTATGGTATGTCGTTGTAACAGACATGTCGTTGTATCAGTCATATCGATGTAGTAGACACGTATGTCATGTCATTGTAACAGTCCTGTCAATGTATCAGTCATGTCAATGTAACAGTCATTTCGTTGTAATAAGTCATTTCGTTGTAATAGTCATCTCGTTGTAACAGTGACGTATGTCATGTCGTTTTATCAGAGACGTATGGTTTGTCGTTGTAACAGCCATTCGTTGCATCAGTCATGTCGATGTAGTAGACACGTATGTCATGTCGTTGTAACAGACACGTATGGTATGTCGTTGTAACAGACATGTCGTTGTATCAGGCATGTCGATGCAGTAGACACGTATGGCATGTCATTGTAACAGTCATGTCAATGTAACAGGCATGACAATGTAACAGGCATTTCGTTGTAAAAGTCATCTCGTTGTAACAGTCACGTATGTCATGTCGTTTATCAGTCACGTATGGCATGTCGTTGTAACATACATGTCGTTGTATCAGTCATGTCGATGTAGTAGACACGTATGTCATGTCATTGTAACAGGCATGTCAATGTAACAGTCATGTGGTCAGTGTGCCACGAGGGATCATGTAGGTTGTCTAGTTGGCCATGATGGATCATGTAGGTTGTCTAGTTGGCCATGATGGATCATATAGGTTGTCTAGTTGGCCATGATGGATCATGTAGGTTGTCTAGTTGGCCATGATGGATCATGTAGGTTGTCTAGTTGGCCATGATGGATCATGTAGGTTGTCTAGTTGGCCATGATGGATCATGTAGGTTGTCTAGTTGGCCATGATGGATCATGTAGGTTGTCTAGTTGGCCATGATGGATCATGTAGGTTGTCTAGTTGGCCATGATGGATCATGTAGGTTGTCGACTGTTCCATCTCGACTGTTCCATGATGGCTGTTTGTATGTTGTCGACTGTGTCGAGATGGAACAGTCGACAACCTACATGATCCATCATGGCCAACTAGACAACCTACATGATCCATCATGGCCAACTAGACAACCTACATGATCCATCATGGCCAACTAGACAACCTACATGATCCATCATGGCCAACTAGACAACCTACATGATCCATCATGGCCAACTAGACAACCTACATGATCCATCATGGCCAACTAGACAACCTACATGATCCATCATGGCCAACTAGACAACCTATATGATCCATCATGGCCAACTAGACAACCTACATGATCCATCATGGCCAACTAGACAACCTACATGATCCCTCGTGGCACACTGGCCACATGACTGTTACATTGACATGCCTGTTACAATGACATGACATACGTGTCTACTACATCGACATGACTGATACAACGACATGTATGTTACAACGACATGCCATACGTGACTGATAAAACGACATGACATACGTGACTGTTACAACGAGATGACTTTTACAACGAAATGCCTGTTACATTGTCATGCCTGTTACATTGACATGACTGTTACAATGACATGACATACGTGTCTACTGCATCGACATGCCTGATACAACGACATGTCTGTTACAACGACATACCATACGTGTCTGTTACAACGACATGACATACGTGTCTACTACATCGACATGACTGATGCAACGAATGGCTGTTACAACGACAAACCATACGTCTCTGATAAAACGACATGACATACGTCACTGTTACAACGAGATGACTATTACAACGAAATGACTGTTACATTGACATGACTGATACATTGACATGACTGTTACAATGACATGACATACGTGTCTACTACGTCGACATGACTGATACAACGACATGTCTGTTACAACGACATGCCATACGTGTCTGATAGAACGACATGACATACGTGACTGTTACAACGAGATGACTATTACAACGAAATGACTGTTACATTGTCATGACTGTTACATTGACAGGACTGTTACAATGACATGACATACGTGTCTACTACATCGACATGACTGATACAACGACATGTCTGTTACAACGACATACCATACGTCTCTGATAAAACGACTTGACATACGTGCCTGTTACAACGAGATGACTATTACAACGAAATGACTGTTACATTGACATGACTGATACATTGACATGACTGTTACAATGACATGACATACGTGTCTACTACGTCGACATGACTGATACAACGACATGTCTGTTACAACGACATGCCATACGTGTCTGATAGAACGACATGACATACGTGACTGTTACAACGAGATGACTATTACAACGAAATGACTGTTACATTGACAAGCCTGTTACATTGACATGACTGTTACAATGACATGACATACGTATCTACTACATCGACATGACTGATACAACGACATGTCTGTTACAACGACATACCATACGTGTCTGATAAAACGACATGACATCTGTGACTGTTACAACGAGATGACTATTACAACGAAATGACTGTTACATTGACATGACTGTTACATTGACATGACTGTTACAATGACATGACATACGTGTCTACTACATCGACATGACTGATACAACGACATGTCTGTTACAACGACATACCATACGTGTCTGATAAAACGACATGACATACGTGTCTGTTACAAAGAGATGACTATTACAACGAAATGACTGTTACATTGACATGACTGTTACAATGACATGACATACGTGTCTACTACATCGACATGCCTGATACAACGACATGTCTGCTACAACGACATACCATACGTCTCTGATAAAACAACATGACATACGTGACTGTTACAACGAGATGACTATTACAACGAAATGACTGTTACATTGACATGACTGTTACATTGACATGACTGTTACATTGACATGCCATACATGTCTACTACATCGACGATATACCATACGTGTCTGATAAAACGACATGACATACGTGACTGTTACAACGAGATGACTATTACAACGAAATGCCTGTTACATTGTCATGACTGTTACATTGACATGACTGTTACAATGACATGACATACGTGTCTACTACATCAACATACCTGATACAACGACATGTCTGTTACAACGACATACCATACGTGTCTGCTACAACGACATGACATATGTGTCTACTACATCGACATGACTGATGCAACGACATGTCTGTTACAACGACATACCATACGTCTCTGATAAAACGACATGACATACGTGACTGTTACAACGAGATGCCTATTACAACGAAATGACTGTTACATTGACATGACTGTTACATTGACATGCCTGTTACAATGACATGACATACGTGTCTACTACATCGACATGACTGATACAACGACATGTATGTTACAACGACATGTCATACGTGTCTGATAAAACGACATGACATACGTGACTGTTACAACGAGATGACTATTACAACGAAATGACTGTTACATTGACAAGACTGTTACATTGACATGACTGTTACAATGACATGACATACGTATCTACTACATCGACATGACTGATACAACGACATGTCTGTTACAACGACATACCATACGTGTCTGATAAAACGACATGACATCTGTGACTGTTACAACGAGATGACTATTACAACGAAATGACTGTTACATTGACATGACTGTTACATTGACATGACTGTTACAATGACATGACATACGTGTCTACTACATCGACATGACTGATACAACGACATGTCTGTTACAACGACATACCATACGTGTCTGATAAAACGACATGACATACGTGTCTGTTACAAAGAGATGACTATTACAACGAAATGACTGTTACATTGACATGACTGTTACAATGACATGACATACGTGTCTACTACATCGACATGCCTGATACAACGACATGTCTGCTACAACGACATACCATACGTCTCTGATAAAACAACATGACATACGTGACTGTTACAACGAGATGACTATTACAACGAAATGACTGTTACATTGACACGACTGTTACATTGACATAACTGTTACATTGACATGCCATACATGTCTACTACATCGACATGACTGATACAACGACATGTCTGTTACAACGATATACCATACGTGTCTGATAAAACGACATGACATACGTGACTGTTACAACGAGATGACTATTACAACGAAATGCCTGTTACATTGTCATGACTGTTACATTGACATGACTGTTACAATGACATGACATACGTGTCTACTACATCAACATACCTGATACAACGACATGTCTGTTACAACGACATACCATACGTGTCTGCTACAACGACATGACATATGTGTCTACTACATCGACATGACTGATGCAACGACATGTCTGTTACAACGACATACCATACGTCTCTGATAAAACGACATGACATACGTGACTGTTACAACGAGATGACTATTACAACGAAATGACTGTTACATTGACATGCCTGTTACATTGACATGACTGTTACAATGACATGACATACGTGTCTACTACATCGACATGCCTGATACAACGACATGTATGTTACAACGACATGTCATACGTGTCTGATAAAACGACATGACATACGTGACTGTTACAACGAGATGACTATTACAACGAAATGCCTGTTACATTGTCATGACTGTTACATTGACATGACTGTTACAATGACATGACATACGTGTCTACTACATCGACATGCCTGATACAACGACATGTCTGTTACAACGACATACCATACGTGTCTGTTACAACGACATGACATACGTGTCTACTACATCGACATGACTGATGCAACGACATGTCTGTTACAACGACATACCATACGTCTCTGATAAAACGACATGACATACGTGACTGTTACAACGAGATGACTATTACAACGAAATCCTGTTACATTGACATGACTGTTACATTGCCATGACTTTTACAATGACATGACATACGTGTCTACTACATCGACATCGCTGATACAACGACGTGTCTTTTACAACGACATACCATACGTGTCTGATAGAACGACATGACATACGTGACTGTTACAACGAGATGACTATTACAACGAAATGCCTGTTACATTGACATGACTGTTACATTGACATGACTGTTACAATGACATGACATACGTGTCTACTACATCGACATGACTGATACAACAACATGTCTGTTACAACGACATACCATACGTGTCTGATAAAACGACATGCCATACGTGACTGTTACAACGAGATGCCTATTACAATGAAATGACTGTTACAACGACATACCATACGTCTCTGATAAAACGACATGACACACGTGACTGTTACAACGAGCTGACTATTACAACGAAATGACTGTTACATTGACATGACTGTTACAATGACATGACATACGTGTCTACTACCTCGACATGACATACATGACTGCTACAATGACATAGCATGTAAACAGTCATTGAAAGCTGTCATCTGTTAATACAAAAGTTGTCAGCTACTATTTCAAAAGTTGTCATCGACTAAAACAAAACCCACGGGATCTTTGATTGTGTACCCGTTAAAGTCATCATCGCTGTCGTATCCGTGTTATGAACAAGCGGTCAATTTGGACATTAATAAGTCTCATGATGCTTATGTTTCCACGGGTTAAATATATTTCAAAATGAATTTTATAGATACATTAAAGTTGTCATGCATAAAAATAACTATAAGACTCTACCGTCTCTCTACTATACATGAAAAAAAAAGTAGTAGTTTAACTACTACTACTATTACTACAACCACTACAAAAAAAAAAAAAAAAAAAAAAAAACACTACAGTAATAGAATATCAAAAGTACATTAATTTACTGTCTCTCTGTTAGACGGCTAGACCAGCTTAAGTTACCCAAGTGAGAAATTTCACAGAGAAATAGGGTCTTTGATCATAACAGGTCCCCTACTGGGAGAGCTCACCCCGACCATGGCGCCGAGAGGTTGAGAGGTCAACGAGAGGTCACCGGGCATCCCGACATGAAATGTCACGGTTAACTCCCCCTGCGCGGCACGCGTTATGCGCGCGGGGCGCTGCCCTATATATCTTCGTTAATTTAGCGCCTAAATGCGGGTCAATCTTTCTCTACTACTAGCTAGCTGTCAGGCACCAACAAAAGCCTCACGATTCACCTGTCTCATTCAGCCTCTAATTCTGTGATCGCCTGTAGCATAGTGGTAAGTGTCTGGCCTGGCACGCCGTAGACCCGTGTTCGAAATCAGATGGAGACTGTTTTTTTAAATAATTCGGAATTTTTAAAATACGGAGCGCCGAGGTCACGCCGACAGACACCCCCAGTCAACATCCCGACACGAAATGTCACAGTTCAAAAATAATTCGGAATTTTTAAAATACGGAGCGCCGAGGTCACGCCGACAGACACCCCCAGTCAACATCCCGATACGAAATGTCACCGTTAACTCCCCCTGCGCCTACAGTACATTAGGCGCCCAGAAGAAACCTCATTATGAGAAACCTGATGTTGTATAATCTACTAACCTATCACTATCGCTCAAGTACACCAAGCGCACAAAAGTCAGCACACACCAGACATAAACAGCGCACTTCCGGGGTCACCGGGCCTAGAGGTCAACATCCGACCACGAAATGTCACGGTTAACTCCCCCTGCGCTTACAGTACATTAGGCGCGCCGCGCGCCTACTATATATCTTTGTTAATTTACGGGTCAAATACTAATCAAATCCTTCCTGATATACTACTCAAGGGTAGGGTTCGATCCCAACCGACGGCTTCCGGGTTCACCCAGCCTTAAATGGGTACCGGATTTTTTTATGGGAAAGTAAAACAGCACGGGCGTAATACTGACCACATTACCCCAAAAATCATGTGTTGAAGGTCTGTAAAATATAGGGTCACTAACACCATATTCCCTATACGCCACTTGGCGTGACTGGGGTACTTTACTTTTACTATGTGTTCGCTTCTGCACGGCTTCTATCAAGTTTTGTACAGAAATAAAAAGTAGATATTCTGTTTTCACATCGTTTATGCTTCCTGTCTGTTTTTATTTTAAGACTCATCAACATCATGTATCATACCGGTTGGCGTAGGCGATCATGTCCTTCCACAATCTTCTATCTACAATGCATTGTATCAGTTGTGCTGTTGACTGCTTTCCATGCCATGACAACAAGCTATCCAGTATTTTCCCTCTTTGTAGCCCGCGATCTCTCCTACCTTTTATTTTGCCAGTTGTAACCAAGTATTCCAACTTTCCACTTCTTATGATGTGCCCGAAAAATGTTGATTGCTTCTTTCTGATGTTTTTTAAGAGCTCCTTTTTGTGTTGGCCTTTTTGAGAACTTCCTCATTGGTCTTTTTAGCTGTCCAGGGAACTTTCAACAATTCTTCTGAGAAATCCCATCTTTTTAATCCCATGTTTTTAAGAATAGCTTTTTGTTTAAAGTCAACAGTAGAGACGATCGCACAACATACAAAGTCAGAGATATAAATTATTAATAGTCGCAGAGATTGTACGTTGTGGTGAGACATGATCATCTACGACTGCAACACAGTAACATTGCACTTTTAGTAATCATCTTTCCTTGGTGTCGCATTCTGACATGCTGCTAATGATTCACACACCGATATTTGTTTCTACATCTAGTTTTCCTTACACAGCCTGGCCTACCTGTAGGCAACGACTGTCTTAGTTCTGCTCTACCATAAAACTGATCTCATTTTGTTTCTACATCTAGTCTTCCTTACACAGCCTGACCTACCTGTAGGCAACGACTGTCTTAGTTCTGCTCTACTATAAAACTGATCTCATTTTGTTTCCCACCTACATGATCAGTGTGACCCAGTTACGTAAATAACCAACCAATGATATTATTCCAGATAATATTAAACATGTAATTATTTGTTTCTAGTAGTGTTATTAAGGTACATTATTCTCGTTCACTTTCAGCCCTTTACCACTTTACTTACTTTTTCTATTTCATACAGCATCTCCGTACACTAGGATTTTAAAGTTTCATTTAATAAAAAGGTACATCTCCAAAAGCAGCATCTTAAGGTTATTATTATTGAATATTATACAATCAGTACATCACAAATTGGGTAAATATTAAATTATAGAGAGCTTCACAGCAGATGGCAATCTGATCATCAGAAGAAGACCTCCGTGGAGAAATTGTTTCAGCCCTTTAGCTTGTTGATACTCTAGGGGATGTGTACCCGTATGGATCATGACTCCCAGGCCTCGACCTTCTGCTGCTTTGAACATAAAGGCTCACACTCTAACCGGCATACAATAACTGAACTAAGTATGCACAAGCAATCTGTTCTAATCGGTTGTCAGAGGTTTGCGAAGAATAATTTGAGTTTTTATACGCCAGATATAGTGTGGACTATTGCCAAATATAATGTGGACTATCGCCAAATATAGTGTGGACTATCGCCAATTATAGTGTGCAATATCGCCAATTATAGTGTGGAATATTGCCAAATATAGTGGGGACTATCGCCAAATATAGTGGGGACTATTGCCAAATATAATGTGGACTATCGCCAATTATAGTGTTAAATATCGCCAAATATAGTGGGGACTATCGCCAGATATAGTGGGGACTATCGCCAAATATAGTGGGGACTATCGCCAAATATAGTGGGGACTATCGCCAGATATAGTGGGGACTATCGTCAAATATATTGGGATTATCGCCAAAAATAGTGTGGACTATCGCAAAATACTAGTGGGGACTATTGCCCAATATAATGTGGACTATCGCCAATTATAGTGTGGAATATCGGCAATTATAGTGTGGAATATCGCCAAACATAGTGGGTACTATCGCCAAATATAGAGGGGACTATCGCCAAATATAGTGGGGACTATCGCCAATTATAGTGGGGACTATCGCCAAATATAGTGTGAACTATCGCCAGATATAGTGGGGACTATCGCCAAATATAGTGGTGACTATCGCCAGATATAGTGGGACTATCGCCAAATATAGTGGGGACTATCGCCAAGTATAGTGGGGACTATCGCCAAATATAGTGGTGACTATCGCCAGATATAGTGGGGACTATCGTCAAATATAGTGGTGACTATCGCCAGATATAGTGCGGACTATCGCCAAATATAGTGGTGACTATCGCCAGATATAGTGGGGACTATCGCCAGGTATAGTGGTGACTATAGCCAAATATAGTGGGGACTATCGCCAGATATAGTGGGGACTATCGCCAAATATAGTGGGGACTATCGCCAAATATAGTGGGGACTATCGCCAATTATAGTGTGCAATATCGCCAATTATAGTGTGGAATATTGCCAAATATAGTGGGGACTATCGCCAAATATAGTGGGGACTATTGCCAAATATAATGTGGACTATCGCCAATTATAGTGTTAAATATCGCCAAATATAGTGGGGACTATCGCCAGATATAGTGGGGACTATCGCCAAATATAGTGGGGACTATCGCCAAATATAGTGGGGACTATCGCCAGATATAGTGGGGACTATCGCCAAATATAGTGGGGACTATCGCCAAATATAGTGGGGACTATCGCCAGATATAGTGGGGACTATCGTCAAATATATTGGGATTATCGCCAAAAATAGTGTGGACTATCGCAAAATACTAGTGGGGACTATTGCCCAATATAATGTGGACTATCGCCAATTATAGTGTGGAATATCGCCAAATATAGTGGGTACTATCGCCAAATATAGTGGGGACTATCGCCAAATATAGTGGGGACTATCGCCAATTATAGTGGGGACTATCGCCAAATATAGTGTGAACTATCGTCAGATATAGTGGGGACTATCGCCAAATATAGTGGTGACTATCGCCAGATATAGTGGGGACTATCGCCAAATATAGTGGGGACTATCGCCAAGTATAGTGGGGACTATCGCCAAATATAGTGGTGACTATCGCCAGATATAGTGGGGACTATCGTCAAATATAGTGGTGACTATCGCCAGATATAGTGCGGACTATCGCCAAATATAGTGGTGACTATCGCCAGATATAGTGGGGACTATCGCCAGGTATAGTGGTGACTATAGCCAAATATAGTGGGGACTATCGCCAGATATAGTGGGGACTATCGCCAAATATAGTGGGGACTATCGCCAGATATAGTGGGGACTATCGCCAAATATAGTGGGGACTATCGCCAGATATAGTGGTGACTATAGCCAAATATAGTGGGGACTATCGCCAGATATAGTGGGGAATATCGCCAAATATAGTGGGGACTATCGCCAGATATAGTGGGGACTATCGCCAAATATAGTGGGGACTATCGCCAGATATAGTGGGGACTATCGCCAAATATAGTGGGGACTATCGCCAGGTATAGTGGGGACTATCGCCAAATATAGTGGGGACTATCGCCAGAAATAGTGGGGACTATCGCCAAATATAGTGGTGACTATCGCCAGATATAATGTGGACTATCGTCAAATATGGTCGTGACTATCGCCAGATATAGTGGGGACTATCGCCAAGTATAGTGGGGACTATCGCCAAATATAGTGGGGACTATCGCCATATATAATGGGGACTATCGCCAGATATAGTGGGGACTATCGCCAGTTATAGTGGGGACTATCGCCAGATATAGTGGTGACTATCGCCAGATATAGTGGGGACTATCGCCAGATATAGTGTGGACTATTGCCACATATAGTGTGGACTTCAAATCGTTCCAGTTCTCTCAGAACAATTGTTTATTGAAATCTATTTATGTGATTCTTGTGGAAATTATTTGGTCCGTTTATAAACAGACGATATTAAGTATTTATTCTTGTACAGAAGCATGGGATCGAATCATACAAGACAAAGACCCCACATAGACTTTGTTTTAAAGAAGGTTTATTGGATGACCAGTGACCATTGGCAAGATTAGCGAAGATGGTCTAAAGGAAAACAAAGAGCTCATCAATAAAACAGTAAACAATCATCTATTGTTGTTTGTGTAATGAAGGTTGGGTATCTACGACATTTAGTGATACACTCGAGGGGAGGAGAGACAGAGCTATAGAGAGAGAGATTTAGAGAATGCCACACCAGGAAGTCATCATTGGTGAACATTTTCTACAATATAAAGTTGTGGAGAGACATGGTCATCTACGAACGTAGTCATCGTACTTCATGTTAATATTTTTCTGTTCTTAACATGTCTTCCTCATCATCTGTCCATTTTATATATTTTGACCTCAAGTCTCAATGCCAATCTTCTGAGTTAGTCCTTCTTATTGCATGTCCTGTTAAATGTATTATTTCCTTCAATTCCGCCTATAAGAGAAAGTGTCTGCACATCGCCCAGTCTTTGTAGAGACTAACGTAGTCGTTTACAATGTTTCAGTTTCTATGTTTGTCTTGGAGGAAAATGGAGCGAGGAATTCACTGTGCATTCTCTATTCGATGGATGTTGGTATAAATCGTCGTCTGGGACACCGAGTATGGTTGCACTGTATTCGACTTTGTCAAAAGAATTTGCCATTTATTTTTTTTAAACGGTGAGGAGGGGAAGAACCTCTTACATGAGTCGAGCGGATGTTGGGCAATACCGATGGCGATGAACCTGATTCTATGAACTTGATTCCATGAATCTACTTCCATGAACATGATTCCATGAACATAATTCCATGAACCTGATTCCATGAACCTAATTCCATGAACCTAATTCCATGAACATGATTCCATGAACCTAATTCTATGAACCTGATTCCATGAACATGATTCCATGAACCTAATTCCTTGAACCTAATTTCATGAACATGATTCCATGAACCTAATTCCATGAACATGATTCCATGAACCTAATTCCATGAACCTGATTACATGAGCATGATTTCATGAACCTGATTCCATGAGCATGATTTCATGAACCTGATTCCATGAACATGATTCCATGAACCTAATTCCATGAACCTGATTACATGAGCATGATTTCATGAACCTGATTCCATGAGCATGATTTCATGAACCTGATTCCATGAGCATGATTTCATGAACCTGATTCCATGAACATGATTCCATGAACCTAATTCCGTGAACATGATTCCATGAACCTAATTCCATGAACCTAATTTCATGAACATGATTCCATGAACCTAATTCCATGAACATGATTCCATGAACCTAATTCCATGAACCTGATTACATGAGCATGATTTCATGAACCTGATTCCATGAGCATGATTTCATGAACCTGATTCCATGAGCATGATTTCATGAACCTGATTCCATGAACATGATTCCATGAACCTAATTCCATGAACCTGATTACATGAGCATGATTTCATGAACCTGATTCCATGAGCATGATTTCCTGAACCTAATTCCATGAACATGATTCCATGAACCTAATTCCATGAACCTAATTCATGAACATGATTCCATGAACCTGATTCCATTAGCATGATTTCATGAACCTGATTCCATGAACCTGATTCCATGAACCTGATTACATGAACCCGATTCCATGAACACGATTACACGAACATGATTCCATGAACCTGATTCCATGAACACGATTACATGAACCTAATTCCATGAACCTGATTACATGAGCATGATTTCATGAACTTGATTCCATGAACAGAAAAGAACAGTACCTCGTCTATAATGTTTTTTATTTGTTCCAATGATAAAGTCAGTCATAAATAAACTTATGTTTTGTCCCAGTTTATCTCTTCTACGCTACAATTAATAAAAAAGATGAATACTAATGTACACACTAATTCAGTCACACATTTACTTTTCTATATACATACGCATTAATTGTTTGATAAATTCGCTAACTCACTAAGTTACTCACATTTATTGTTATCATTACTGCACACCGGACGCATCCATAGGTGCTCACATCTTCCCCTCGGGAATCTCCATAAAATCTAAGGCAAATCCAGGACCAAACGAACTCTGCAGCACGGCCTGGGATCCACTATGTGCATAGGCCTTTGCTGACGATGTTTGATGATTAGCGGCCTAATTTTTTTAGCCTGTTCTGTTCGATTTGACCTGCTAGAATGTTCTTTAGAATGGACGAGTGCACACCGTGACTCCTGTTTAGTTACGTCAACAGAGTGGACTACACATTGAATTCGTCATCACGTCATAAAAAAGAAAACCATGGATTAATGTTTCCCAATTTTTGAAAAATCACCACCATCTGTTGTGGGCTTTGAACCCGGGTCCTTCTGTCCAGAGACCGACGTTGCACCTCTAGACTGACGTTGCACCTCTAGACTGACGTAGCACCTCTAGACTGATGTTGCACCTCTAGACTGACCATCCACCATTTCTTTGAGTGTCTTTATTTGAGCACCTTTATTTGAGCACCTTTATTTGAGCACCTTTATTTGAGCACCTTTATTTGAGCAACTTTTTTGAGCACCTTTATTGAGCACCTTATTGAGAACCTTTTTTTGAGCACCTTTCTTTGAGCACCTTTCTTTGAGCACCTTTATTTGAGCACCTTTATTTTAGCACCTTTATTTTAGCACCTTTATTTTAGCACCTTTATTTGACTACAGTAACTTGAGTACCTTTCTCTGAGTACCTTCAATTCAGCAACTTTTGGAGTACCTATTTCTGAGTACCTGTAATTCAATACCTTTATTTGAGCACCTTTATTTGAGCACCTTTATTTGAGCACCTTTATTTGAGCACCTTTATTTGGGCACCTTTATTTGAGCATATTTAATCGAACATATTTATTTGAGTACATTTATTACGCTACCCATTTAGGTACCGTTATTTGAGTACTGAGTATGAGTAAATAAAATGACATGCAGTCTGAGATAAAGCCCCCTGGGTATATATTTGCATGTGTGTATGTATTTATGAGAGTACGTGTGTGAATGAGTACAAAACCCCTGTTTGGATTAGTAATGTACACATGTGTGTGTAGACGCCTACACCTGTTTGTTACTGTGCTTCAGTTTTCTTTGTTTGGTGTGTCCCTCTCACTTAGTCGTCCCCCTTGTGACCTTCTCTGATCTACCAAAGTCAAGCAATCATCAATCTCCTTTGTTAGCTCCCATCCCATTTCTTGGTATTCTCTTTTATTGACGATCTTTTGTGGCTGGACAAGAGCAACACGCAAATACAATTTTTTGACTCACTTTTAGAATTAATTCAGAATCTTTTTTTTTGTGTCTGTCTTTAGATTTTTGTTTTGTTTTGTTCGACTGTATATTGAAATAAACAGAACATTTGGCACAACTTCAACGTCGTCACGGTAGCAAGATACTACAAGAAATCTGATAATACATTCATAGCTTGTAACAGTTTCTCAAGTTTATTTTCCATCTGCTCTAGTTGATCTGTCGTTCACAAAACTTACCAGCGATAAACGTGCCTTGTAAGAACTTTGTGTAGGCTATAAATAAATAAATGTATTTTGGATTGTCTTATGTGTTGAATTGTAAATCCTATATTAGAAATGCTCAAAAACCTGTATTGAGAAAATGGAAGCTTCTAGAACTTTGTGGAGAGTTGTTCTGGTTAAATATTGTTCAATCTCTATTGCTATATGCATGTAATAGGAGGTAGGGCCACAGATGACTGTGCATAGAAGCGCTACCACTTAAGTAATTACTGAAAACCGTAGACCAGGGCCATCAACAGAGGTAAGTGACCGTAAACGACCAGAGTTGGACGCTAATTCTTTAATGTACCGAGCATGGTTGGTGCCTATCTACTGTCGAAGGTCATGTGTAGTTGATTAAAAAAAAGTCATTTACTTGTGTTTATCTCTTTCCGTACTTTTCGACGCATCACGCACCATGCCGATTTCGGTCATGTACGTTTCACCGCACAGTGCGTCACTCTCAATTTGATTACTATATACTGCCATCAAACCATATTATTTGTACATGTCTTGTTATCTTGGTATTGGTGCAGTCTATTTCCTTGTTCAATTATAAAAATCCACATATAATATGTTAAGTATCAGATAAATATAAACATGTAGATTAATATTTATAAACATGAAAAATTGCTTCGCTTTTAGTTTGGACAAAATGAGCCATTTACATGTGCTTAACTACTGTCGTAATTAGCTTGAACAAAATGAGTCATTTACATGTGCTTAACTACTGTCGTAATTCGCTTGAACAAAATGAGCCATTTACATGTGCTTAACTACTGTCGTATTTCGCTTTTAGTAAGGACAAAATGAGCTATTTGCATGTGCTTAACTACTGTCGTAATCCGCTAGAACAAAATGAGCCATTTACATGTGCTTAACTACTGCCGTATTTCGCTTGAACAAAATGAGCCATTTACATGTGCTTAACTACTGTCGTATTTCACTTTTAGCTTGAACAAATTGAGCCAATTACATGTGCTTAATTACTGTCGTATTTCGCCTTTATGTTGAACAAAATGAGCCATTTACATGTGCTTAACTACTGTCGTATTTCGCTTTTGTTTTTGAAAAAATTGAGCCATTTACATGTGCTTAACTACTGTCGTATTTCGCTTGAACAAAATGAGCCATTTACATGTGCTTAACTACTGTCGTATTTCGCTTGAACAAAATGAGCCATTTACATGTGCTTAACTACTGTCTTATTTCTCTTGAACAAAATCAGTCATATACATGTGCTTAACTACTGTCGTATTTCGCTTTTAGTTTGAACAAAATGAGCCATTTACATGTGCTTAACTACTGTCGTATTTCGCTTGAACAAAATGAGTCATTTACATGTGCTTAACTACTGTCGTATTTCGCTTGAACAAAATGAGTCATTTACATGTGCTTAACTACTGTCGTATTTCGCTTGAACAAAATGAGCCATTTACATGTGCTTAACTACTGTCGTATTTCGCTTGAACAATATGAGTCATTTACATGTGCTTAACTACTGTCGTATTTCGCTTGAACAAAATGAGCCATTTACATGTGCTTAACTACTGTCGTATTTCGCTTGAACAAAATGAGTCATTTACATGTGCTTAACTACTGTCGTATTTCGCTTTTAGCTGGAATAAAATGAGCCATTTGCATGTGCTTAACTACAGTCTTATTTCGCTTTTAGCTTGATCAAAATGAGCCATTTACATGTGCTTAACTACTGTCGTATTTGGCTTTTAGCTGGAACAAAATGAGCCATTTACACGTGCTTAACTACTGTCGTATTTCGCTTTTAGCTGGAATAAAATTAGCCATTTGCATGTGCTTAACTACAGTCTTATTTCGCTTTAGCTTGAAAAAAATGAGCCATTTACATGTGCTTAACTACTGTCGTATTGGCTTTTAGCTGGAACAAAATGAGTCATTTACACGTGCTTAACTACTGTCGTATTTCGCTTTTATCTTGAACAAAACGAGCCATTTACATGTGCTTAACTACTGTCGTATTTCGCTTTTAGCTTGAAAAAAATGAGCCATTTACATGTGCTTAACTACTGTCGTAATTCACTTTAAGTTTAAACAAATTGAGCCATTTACATGTGTTTAACTACTGTCGTATTTCGCTTTTAGTTTGAACATAATGAACCATTTACATGTGCTTAACTACTGTCGTGTGTCGTTTGTAGTTTGAACATAATGAGCAATTTACATGTGCTTAACTGCCATCGTGTGTCGCTTGTAGTTTAAAAGTAAAGTTCTAGTGTGCTGTCATCGACCTTGTAAACAATTACAATTTCTGGTCAGGAAAAGACAAACACAACAGGCAAAATCGACGCAGGTTTGTCCAGCAAAGCACACTGCTAAACATAACAAATAAACTCCAAAATAGGCGCTCAAAATCTAATGTTGTATGTCTCAAACACGGTGCCCCTCTCCAAGTGTTATAATTCAATCAAGTTTGTTTTCATATGTCCAACTTTGTATATACATTGTGTATTGTCATGCCGATAAAATAGAATAAATTGTTCTAAAAACAACCCTATTTTTTTTTAATATTGTCTTAATTTCAGTATCATCATCATCACGTACCGGGCCTACTGGCATAGGTGATCATGTCTCTCCACAACTTTCGATCTCGGCAGCTATTTATCATCTATGTTGTTGACCTTCTGCCAAGTCATTCTCTTAAGCTATCTGTTATTTTTTTGTCTTTGTTTCCCTCTATCTCTTCGTCCCTCATTTTTTCCAGTTGTTGCAATATATTCCAGTTGTTCTCTTCACATTACATGGCCAAAAAATTATGATTGTTTCTTCCTAATATTGGAAATTAGCTCTCTTTTTGCTTTGACCTCTCTTAGAACATCTTCATTACTCTTCTTAGCTGTCCATGATACTCTCAACAATCTTCTGTAAAACCACATTTGTACAGACTCCAGTGACTTTCTTGTCTGTTGTCCTATTGTCCATGATTCGCATCCATATGTTAAGACTGGCTCTACATAACATTTAAGAACTCTTTTTCTTGTTTCTGTTGTCAAAAATGGATTGCATAGTATCTTCCTCACTTTTTTGGAAAGCTGCTTTTGCCTGAGCCATTCTGCATCTCACCTCTTTTGTACATCTTCCGTCTGAGGTTAACAAAGTTCCCAAATATTTAAATTCAGTTACCTGCTTTAATATTGTTCCACGTGTCTTTATTTTGCACTGAGGTGATGTCTTTTCTTTGTTGTTACCATTATCTCTGTCTTTTTGTTATTAAGGCTGAGTCCTTTATTTTGCTTTCTTTCACTATATTGTCCAACATTTCTTGTAACTCATTTTCACTCTTAGCGATTAATACTGCATCATCAGCATACCTTAGATTATTTATATTATGACCTCCAATTGTTATTCCAGACATGTCCCTTATGGATCTTAAAATAATCTCACTATAAATATTAAACAAATCTGGTGACAGCACGCAACCTTGTCTAACGCCCTGTTTTATTTGTTGAAACATTCCCAATTGGTTTCCAGCTCTTACGGCCGCTGTTTGCTGCCAGTACATGTTCTTTATTATTCTTAGATCTTTGTTGTCTACGTTTATGCTTTCTAACGTGTTGATTATTTCTTGGTGCTTTACTTTGTCAAATGTCTTGGTGTAATCTATGAAACATAGGTGTAGATCTGTTTCCACCTCTATGGAAATTTCTACTAAAGATATTATGATATAAATGGCGTTGCTTGTTCCTTTATCTTTAACAAAACCACACTGTTCATCGCTAATTTCTGGACTGACTTTGTTTCGCACTCTTCGCATGATGATTCTTAGTAAAAAATTTCAGCATACATAAACAAAAACACATAATTATAGGAGTGTAATGAAAATAATATAATATTTACAGCTACATCACTTCAATATTACAGGCGCATTTATTTAACAAAAAATTCATCTGTTACCAGAATGTGTATATTTATATGCAAGGAATACGTGACAGAATGAAGAAGGTTTTTAATTGGCTTGACAAATTATACGAAGAGAAGTTTCTCAAATGTTTTCTTTGAACGAAACAGTGACACTAAAGAAATGGACGATTTGGCTGAGACTGAACATCGTCAGTGAAATTGTAAGATCTAAAATAGGGGAACTGTGAGAAGTGTTGGCCTCAACTTTAGAAATTGTGCTGATGGATGAAACATGATTTGTGAGAACCCACATCTAGTAGCAATGAGAATCCACATCTATTAGCCATGAGAATCAACATCTAGTAGCCATGAGAAGCCACACCTAGTAGCCATGAGAAGCTACATCTAGTAGCAATGAGAAATCCATCTAGTAGCAATGAGCAGTCACATCTACTAGCCATTAGAAGCCACATCTAGTAGCTATGAGAAGCCACCTCTAACGGCTATGAGAAGTTGGATCTAGTAGCCATGAGAAGGCACATGTAGTGCGAAGCCACATCTAGTAGCCTTGAGAAGCCACATATAGTAGCTATGAGAAACCACATCTAGTAGCCTTAAGAAACCACATCAAGCAGCCACTAGAAGCAAGTATTTAGCTGAAGGATGTGATGATATTATCTGTTTGGATGACATCGATACTGAACATGACTCGATGTTTGAACGAGAGCATGAGAGGTACAGTAAGTTTACTACACAATGGTCGGATATCTGAGGTCATCAACGGTCGAGTCAAGGCTGTGTTCTAGCAACAACTCTCTTCCCTATCTTATTTACTATAATGTTAACGCTCAAAGACTCGGTTAAACACGACCTGTCTCTGCAACCATTTTAAGACAACACCAGCAAACGTCTTTTCTACTTTGTTCAGCAGCGACATTCCCCAGTTGTTGTTGCAGTCCCGGAACTGGACATCCTTCTTGTATGACGTCATGTACCCCACAGAGCCCTCGTGCTCAGCCTCCACATAGCTATTCCTATAGAGTCACTGAAGTACCGATGATGCGGCTCATTTCAGTATCTCTGATAAATGTCGACATGTCTAGCGTCTTTCCCAATGTCAAGTGAGTGTACGCCATTACTTTGTTCGGCTTCTGTTGGTAGTTCCTCCAGCTCGCACATAACAAGACGAAGATGTTATTTTGTTGAGTGATGGACTGATGACAACATTCTCTGTTGAATACAGCGATGATTCATGTTAGACCCGGCGACCCCCTTTGATCTGTAATGTCTATCTCCAGTTATGATTTGATTGCTGCAACATTCCAGATTCAAGGTATAAAAGATGTCTTGCTACCTCCACACATTCCTCTTGTGTGTCTGAGCAAATTTGAATAGTCTCGGCCAGTAGTCGTTTGATTGGTCTTTGAATTGTGCTTCGTTCTTTTGTAAGTTCATATAGTCTTGATTTACTTGAGGCTTGCTGTATTTCTGTTGTACTGTTGTTTTCAGCATTCATATAGCAAGATTAATGTTATGTTTTGCTGTCTGGTTTCACTAGGTAGCATTCTCGCATTCAGGACATTCCCATATCTGTTCCGTTACCCTTTCTATTAGCCAGCGCAATTTACGTACACTGATTCTCATTGGTTTGTGCTTGTTGCGAGTTAATCAATGAATGTACAGAAATCAAACACATTTACGCGGTGCAGATCAATTCGATTTATAACTCCCAGTTCAGGAAAATTGGTATTCTGTTGTCCCAATAATATATGAGTGTCATACATGAACACTCACAACATGGTGTAAGATAAGTTAGTCGCAACATAAGTACTGGGATGCTTAAGTAAAGATACTGAAATGACCAGGAGAGAAATAAATAAGAAATGACAACATAAGGGAAAGAATGGACATGGAAACAATCATTAATTACATATAAGGAGGCCAAATAACACTGTCTATCCACCAGGACGGATCGCATTGTGATTCTGATCCATGCAAGGTTTTGTTACAAAGAATTAGGTGGCGCGAACTGAACTCTATCCAGCCACAGAGTGAGATGAAGCAACAAGATCAGGGAAACTTTACAACAGCATCAAATGACAATGTAGAGCTTGTCGGATGTAGCTTGGCTAGAAACGTTTAATTCATTTGACATATCAAAGAGGAAGTGAAGAATACTGAGGAGAAAAGAAGAAAAGAAATTCTAACTTAATCGTTATGAAATTACTTACCTCCTTTACTACCTCCGACAAAGAGCGCACTATCTAAGAAAACACACACACATTTGTAAACAGCGTAACATTTCTATCTAAGAAAACACACACACACATTTGTAAACAGCGTAACATTTCTATCTAAGAAAACGCACACACATTGTAAACAGCGTAACATTTCTATCTAAGAAAACACACACACACATTTGTAAACAGCGTAACATTTCTATCTAAGGAAACACACACACATTTGTAAACAGCGTAACATATCTATCTAAGGAAACACACACACATTTGTAAACAGCGTAACATTTCTATCTAAGGAAACACACACACATTTTTGTAAACAGCGTAACATTTCTATCTAAGAAAATACACACACATTTGTAAACAGCGTAACATTTCTATCTAAGGAAACACACACACATTTGTAAACAGCGTAACATTTCTATCTAAGGAAACACACACACATTTGTAAACAGCGTAACATAACTATCTAAGGAAACACACACACACATTTGTAAACAGCGTAACATTTCTATCTAAGGAAACACACACATTTGTAAACAGCGTAACATTTCTATCTAAGGAAACACACACACATTTGTAAAACAGCGTAACATTTCTATCTAAGGAAACACACGCATATTTGTAAACAGCGTAACATTTATATTTAAGGAAACACACACACATTTGTAAACAGCGTAACATATCTATCTAAGGAAACACACACACATTTGTAAACAGCGTAACATTTATATCTAAGAAAAGACACACACGTTTGTAAACAGCGTAACATTTCTATCTAAGAAAACGTACACCCATTTGTAAACAGCGTAAAATTTCTATATATTAAGAAAACACACACACATTTGTAAACAGCGTAACATTTCCATCTAATGAAACACACACACATTTGTAAACAGCGTAATATTTCTATCTAAGAAAACACACACACATTTGTAAAAAGCGTAACATTTCTATCTAAGGAAACACACACACATTTGTAAACAGCGTAATATTTCTATCTAAGGAAACACACACACGTTAGTAAACAGCGTAACATTTCTATCTAAGAAAACGTACACACATTTGTAAACAGCGTAATATTTCTATCTAAGAAAACACACACACACATTTGTAAAAAGCGTAGCATTTCTATCTAAGAAAACACACACGCATTTGTAAACAGCGTAACATTTCTATCTAAGAAAAGACACACACATTTGTAAACAGCGTAACATTTCTATCGAAGAAAACGTACACACATTTGTAAACAGCGCAACATTTCTATCTAAGAAAACACACACACATTTGGAAACAGCGTAACATTTCTATCGAAGAAAACATACACACATTTGTAAACTGCGCAACATTTCTATCTAAGAAAACACACACACATTTGTAAACAGCGTAACATTTCTATCTAAGAAAACACACACACATTTGTAAACAGCGTAACATTTCTATCGAAGAAAACGTACACACATTTGTAAACAGCGCAACATTTCTATCTAAGAAAACGCACACACATTTGTAAACAGCTTAACATTTCTATCTAAGAAAACGCACACACATTTGTAAACAGCCAAACATTTCTATCTAAGAAAACGCACACACATTTGTAAACAGCTTTACATTTCTATCTAAGAAAACGCACAGATATTTGTAAACAGCCTAACATTTCTATCTAAGAAAATACACACATATTTGTAAACAGCCTAACATTTCTATCTAAGAAAACACACACACATTTGTAAACAGCCTAACATTTCTATCTAAGAAAACACACACATATTTGTAAACAGCCTAACATTTCTATCTAGGAAAACGCACACACATTTGTAAACAGCCTAACATTTCTATCTAAGAAAACGCACACACATTTGTAAACAGCCTAACATTTCTATCTAAGAAAACACACACACATTTGTAAACAGCCTAACATTTCTATCTAAGAAAACACACACACATTTGTAAACAGCCTAACATTTCTATCTAAGAAAACACACACACATTTGTAAACAGCCTAACATTTCTATCTAAGAAAACGCACACACATTTGTAAACAGCCTAACATTTCTCACACATTTTATTCGTCATTATTATTAATCCGTCTACTCCCAAAGCATCAATGAAATTGTCGACGTTCCAGTGGTTCTGGTATAAATCTTCCGTATTCCTTTAGCAAAAAAAAAAAAATATTACATGGAATTAATAATCATCATCATCATCCATAGCGGTTGGCGTAGGCGATCATGTCCTTCCACAGTCTTCCATCCCCAGTGCATCGCATCAGTTCTGTTGTTGGCTGCTTTCCATGCCATACCACCAAGCCATCTAGTATTTTCTCCTTTGTCGTACGCGATCTCTCTTTTCCTTTTAGTTTTCCAGTTGTAACCAAGTATTCCAACTTTCCTCTTCTCATGATGTGCCCGAAAAATGTTGAATGTTTCTTTATGGAATAAATATTTATAACTAAAAGAAAGCAAATGATACTTTTGATATAAAGTTGTCTGAGAAATGAAAGAAAATAAAAAAAAAAAGAGATCACAGAGAAGGAATGAAATTCGAAATCCTAACAACTTCATTTGCTAATTCTTCTTAAATAGAACTGCCGTTGAGAAAACTGTATAACTATTAACACGTTATGCTAGTTATTATCTTGTGGTTTTTTTTGGTAAGTGATGTTGCATGTGTGAAATAAGCCAACATCATTGACTTTAGGTGACTAATTTGTTGAAAACATTACCTTGTTTTCAATTATATTTTTGTTTTCAAAACAAGCACACATGAGTAATAGAAATACGAACATGTTGAATAGAGTAGGTTTCAGAAGCATCTACTACACGCACTTCATTTGCAGAAGGATGCTGGTATCACATCTGATACTTTACCAGTATCGATCTTTCCAACCGTGTCTTGTAATGTACCCTTAGTATTTTAATTCTCTCGGTAAGATAGTGTTAATAAATCAGATCTTTTAAATATGTTAATCTCTAACAAGTCAATCCAAACCTAGCATACACTAGGTCCAACACTCATATAAGTTATACAAGGCTGATGTCATTCTAACAACAACCGACTGTCCTTGTAAAGCTGAAAACGTCAGTTACATTGAGTGGTTTCATCATAACCAGTGACCGTACTACTATAGATAGCAAAACATAAATATATGAACCAATTATGTGACTGATCCGTGTACCTTGACCCACCCTCGTGTACTTGAACTATATTTACTCTAGCTGTAGTCTGATATTGTCATCACATTTGATTGTAGAATTGTTCACTATTGTCCAGATAATGAGACAGTACGATTCTACTAGTAGATCCATCAATCTAACTTTCACTATTGCATGAGGGAAGGCTAGCCCAGACCTGTTCATTCTTTAATTTTATCCGAGATTTTTTCTTGAATTTGCTTCTTTTCCCTCTCACATTTCCCTGACAGATTGTTTCAGTCCTGATGGATCGTAGTCTTGAGTGTATCACTCCAAGGAACATAACCCCGCAAGTTTGTATCACTCCAAGGAACATAATCCCGCAAGTTTGTATCACTCCAAGGAACATAACCCCGCAAGTTTGTATCACTCCAAGGAACATAACCCCGCAAGTTTGTATCACTCCAAGGAACATAACCCCGCAAGTTTGTATCACTCCAAGGAACATAACCCCGCAAGTTTGTATCACTCCAAGGAACATAACCCGCAAGTTTGTATCAAAGAAACATCTCGCTGCATGGCAACAACGTGCCTCCATATCACAAAGTTCACGTATAGTGTCTCTGTCAAATAATGACACGAACAGGTGGCATGAGCATGCCACAGACAGACTCAGCTGGTGACTGCCAATGAACGCTAGCCACAGGTGGCATGAGCATGCCACAGACAGACTCAGCTGGTGACTGCCAATGAACGCTAGCCACAGGTGGCATGAGCATGCCACAGACAGACTCAGCTGGTGACTGCCAATGAACGCTAGCCACAGGTGGCATGAGCATGCCACAGACAGACTCAGCTGGTGACTGCCAATGAACGCTAGCCACAGGTGGCATGAGCATGCCACAGACAGACTCAGCTGGTGACTGCCAATGAACGCTAGCCACAGGTGGCATGAGCATGCCACAGACAGACTCAGCTGGTGACTGCCAATGAACGCTAGCCACAGGTGGCATGAGCATGCCACAGAGAGACTCAGCTGGTGACTGCCAATGAACGCTAGCCTCGAAGTTCTCAAACGCCCACTAATACAGGCTGTCCACTGCTGACGAGCACGACAGAAACTACATCCGTGCCTCTGACAAAATCGTCACACAAACTTTAAATCTCTTCTCTCGTGATTTGTAAGGCGTCACTGCCAATGTCTCCAGTCTTTAGTAGCAACAGTCGATGGATCTGTGACTTCCTGGTAGTGTCCGTGCGGCCGATGATGACCATTAAATGGATACGACAGTGTGAATCATGAACTTTCTTTTCCAAACGCAACACGTTCAACAGAACAGCATGAAGAATCAGGATAAACACTTTTCTTCTGAAATAGGGATGTGACAGATGTGGAAATGTTCCCCTGGCAGTGGCGCTAATCCATTTTAATGTTTAAAGTCAAGTGATCAGTGAGTGTTTGAGCAGCGTGCAAGTTAACGTATCGACAAAAATATCGTGTATTTGATTCATCACAGACACAAACCAGTTAAAGAAATTAATGAATATCTACCAAAAAAATTACGAAATAATTCGTGGAATCATCAAATAATTCATAACAGTTTGAGGCGCCCACGAACGTAATTATTTTTTACTCACATTCATGACTGTTTGAGATCTTATTACTTACTTTATAAGCATAATTTGTTATCTGAAAAAAAGAAGACGTTGGGTGTTAGTTTAGTAGACATCGCTCTCAAATTATTTAAGGATCACCCCTGGTTCTCTCTCTCTCTCTCTCTCTCTCTCTCTCTCTCTCTCTCTCTCTGCGATCAAGACTCAATCAGAGTAGGATTCTAGACTCTGTCATGAAGTACCATAATTAGAGTCTGTTAGATCCATTCTGATAGAACGCCTGTTAAAAACGTTGCACTGTGTTCTGCGCCAGTGGCCCAGTGCACCCGATTTCTGTCATCATTTTATTCAGGTTTGCTTTCCTTAATCCCTGGTTCAGGGTAAAAGATAACATCTCGTGACGTCTCTTTATCTGTGTATTTACAACTTCTGACATACTATCTGTCTGTGACGGTGGATGGGCGGAAGAGACAGCAATGATCAACAGCCCAGAAAGCGAAAAAAAGCAATGTGTGTGGCACACATGAGGCATATTCAGTACACGAAAGACGAATATAGCTGACCACCGTGAATGAGATTGGAGCCTCGTCACGTACTATTCCACAGAAAGCCATGAAGAGCAATTCTTACTTATGCCGGAAAAAGATCTAAAAATATGTACATGGAATGTTAGGACTCTTTACCAAGAAGGACAATTATACAATCTTATTCTAGAAGCAGAACGACCAAACATAGATATTTAGGCATATCAGAGACAAGATGGAAAAAAATGTCGGTACATAGAGGACAAACAATTTATAAAGAAAAGCATACAAGAAACTTGCGACACCTTACCCAAAAAGGAAAAAGGAAAATCAAAATTGGATAACTTACACCATCTTAGAACAAATGGAAGAAAGAAGACAAGTGAAGAACACTGCCCAATACAAGAAAATAGATAAAGAAGTATGCAAAATGTGCAAAAAGGCAAAAAGAAGACTGGCTCATCCAAAGATGTCTAGAAATTGAAACTATGGAAAGTAACCAAGATTTACGAGAGATGACTAATAAAATTTGTAAAAGCCACAAAAGTGGATTCATTGCAGAAAAAAAAAACAATTTCTAACAGACAATAAAGATATATTCGACAAAAGGCAGGGATATATAAGAGAAATATTTCATGATCAAAGAGACAAGAAACCAAATATAAATAGTATGTCAGGCTAATCAATCTTAAAATCTGAAGTAGAAAAAGCTATACAAACAATGAAAATGGGGAAAGCAGATGCACCTGCCATCATATAGATGGAGATGTTACATGCACTAGAAGATGTTGGCATTGAAGTGATCACAGACATATGCAACGACAAATATACCGTACATGATCCGTACCAAATAAACTAACAACATTAACTTTTATTGCAGTGCCTAAACGAAATAGTGTAGTTGAATGCAGTGATTTTAGAACAATATGCCTAATGAGCCATGTTACAAAAATCTTCCTAAAAATTACACAAAGAAGAATTCAGAATAAAATCAATACGTAATAGAAGAGCAGCAATTTGGATTTAGAAAAAAAAAAAACATGACACACAGGAAGCCATATTCTGTATGAAGACATTAATCGAAAAGTACACAGAGGTAAACAAGCCAATATATGCCTGCTTCAGAGACTACACCAACGCTTTTGATAGAATACACCATAAATCTTATCGAATGCGTAGACGATATACATCTAGATGACACAGACATACGACTAATATGTAATTTATACTGGGAGCAAACAGCAATAATAAAATATAACAAAGAGAGCTCTACATCCATTGATATTAAAAGATGAGTAAGACAGGGATACAGTTTCCGGTTGTTTCCAAAATGGAGGAATTATTTTTCTCCGGCTTGGTATTGAACCGTTGATCAGAGGTTTAACAAGCCGCTATCGTAAAAACGATGTTGTTAATGAAACGTAGACCTGATAAAGTTGAACGCATTCGAAAATAAATGTCTAAGGAAAATACTTGGTATAGAATGGAACGAATTCAAAACAAACGAGGAAATTAGAGAAATCGCCAATCAACCACTAATATCTTCAGTAATAAAGAAAAGACGATGGTCATACGTTGGACATGTGATGAGAAGAGATAATAATCGAATAGCGAAGCAAGCCCTCATATGGGAAACAACAGGTAAAAGAAAAAGAGGAAGACCAGGGAGACACTGAGAAGAACATTGATGAGAGAGGCAAGAGCAGCAGGAATCGGCTCCCTCAATGAGATAGAACTGCTTGCACAGAACAGAGACAGATGGCGAGATTTAATAAAATATCTTTAAAAGAAAACTGCTAGAACAAAAATTCATATAGGAGAAGGTGTATCTTGGTCTACGCCCTATGGGCCGGTTACGGCTCGAAAGGTCAATAGATAGATAGATAGAAGACAGGGATACATCATATCACCAAATTTGCTCAATCTATACGCCTGAACAAATCTTTAAAATAATCACAGAGATGCCAAGCCTAAACATTAATGGAAAGATAATCAATAACTTAAAATATGTTGATGATAGTGTATTAAACGCAAAAAATCCTAACGATCCTCGACAATTGCATAATGAAATAAACATGACAAACACAAAATATGGACTAGATATGAATATCAAAATACTAAAACTATTATCATAAACAAAGTAAATACACAAAACCCACAAATGGATATTAAAATTGAGGGAATAGACCTGGAGACAGTTCAGGAGCTAAAACTACCTTGGACATACTATAAACAGTGATGGAAAATGTAAAACTGAAATAAAACAAAAGTAAAGGAATGGCAAAAAAGTCATTTTATTACCATGAAAAATATACTAATATTAAAACAAATAGCACCAGGGCTAAAACTAAGAATTGCAAAATGTTCTATCTTCTCAACATTCATGTATGACACAGACAAGAAAACAGAACAAAAAATGGAAGCCTGTGAAATGTGGATTTATAGAAGAATAGGTAGAATTAGATTGAAAGAAAAGAAAACAAACGATGAAGTCTTAAAACAACTAAACATTAAAGAGAACAACTAAACACAATTCAAACAAGACAAATGCGGTTTTTCGTACATGCAAAAAGACGCAGAAGCCTACTAAAAGTAATCTTGGAAGGGAAAATACAATGCAAAGAGGTAGGGGCAGACCAAGGCTAACGTGAACAGTAACATCAAAAGTATGACGAGTCATTCAATGACAACTTGCACTGTCAAGCAAGAGTGGAATGGCGCTTTATTGTAGCCAACCTTCGATGCAGAGACGGCACTTGATGATGATGATGACACTTATATAACGTTATTATTGTTATGTGTGTCTATAAATATGTAAAAATAATGGCCTATGTATCTAATGCTATTAAATTATATCCTATTATATCCTATTATGTTCTGTTTTATTTATATTCTGTTCTATTCTATTATATCATGATCTATGGAATGTTAATATGACATTGTTCTTGAATGATGTCCAAGTTAATGAAACATCAGAATCGTGTGGCAGCAGCTACAAGAAGGGAGCAGAGAACATCAAGTTCTGCTGCTATAAAGGAGACTTGCCTTGCTATCCCAGAATTGCCTAAAAGGATCACCGTAGTTGAAAACTTCTCCTCTTGTGTAAACTACACATTCAAATCCAAGAGTGAATCAGTGAAGGTCACAAAATCATATTCTCTCTGTGGTTTTACTAACTACATGTCAGGTGGCTTCTGTTGGATTGGAAATGATAACTTACCACCACTGTGTGTCTATATGTTTGAAATTGGAGTCATCAACGATGGCCTAACATTATCAAGTGCTACGACGATCATCATTTTCGGGAGGACGCGAACTTCCATGGTATATGGTGGATAGGCGGCAGGAACCATTGAAGGCTATGTCTGAAAAGTGATCCCTCTTGCAGTTTCCTCATATTCCAAGTCCGGCTTGTTGCAGGAGCTACTGAGTTAAGTGCTCTGTGCACACCTTGAGCTGTGTGTCTCATCCGTTTTGATCCTGTTTCGATATCCGCTTGTTTACGATGAATGATAATATCGTATGGCAGGGAACAATTGGCTGTGTTCACTTTCTGCGCGATTTCACCTTAAGTCTTTTGGCGTGTGCTGAGACTGCTACGATTGGGACTACAGTAACCTTTCTTTGTTTGGGAGATGTGTTAATAATTCGGATGATTCCACTGGCACGGGCGGTTGAGCAATTATGGATTTTAATTCGTTTGCAGTGATACCGAGGCCTTCCATAACCAATAACCAATCATATTCTATTATATTATATCATATTATATTATATTTTATACTCCATTCTCTTCTATTCCTATTCTATTCCTATTCTATTCCTATTCTATTCATGTAATCAGTTTTACTGCAGTCTACGTATCGACATACCCGCCCCACCGCCCGTCTTAGAATTGCACGAAACGTTTATAAATTGACTGTTTCTGTCAGGTTTTAATCACAGACACATCTGCTTGTCCCACATATCACTACTGATCGACCTGACTCCTTTTCCACTTTAAAATCATCAGTCTCTCATAGTCACATTGTTGCCCAATCATTCCCTCTCCTCTTCTCTTAAGGAATGAAGAACACATTTGAGGATGTCCTATTTGTTCAATCTTCTATCCCAGATTTCAAGCTGGAAACCGTTATGATGACTGCCAGATTTCAAGCTGGAGACTGTTATGATGACTGCCAGATTTCAAGCTGGAAACCGTTATGATGACTGCCAGATTTCAAGCTGGAAACCGTTATGATGACTGCCAGATTTCAAGCTGGAAACCGTTATGATGACTGCCAGATTTCCCACCACTTCTCTACAAAGTTCGTGTGTCACAAACCTCAACCGTTGTCCACGGAATACAGAACCGTCCAAGTCGATGGAGGAGTGATCCTTATTACAACATTGGTAGGATCTTACAACCCAGTTCCGACACTCCCTGTCGAGTTGAAGTAAGCCTGGACTTCAGCATAATAGCGCCCCACTCCAATGCTCTCCAAGTCAAGTGCGTACCTCATTGAAGAGATATGTATATCTATGGTGCATTTTAGAACTGTCTGTAGACTCTCATTGTAAACCATTTCCATCCTGAGATCTGAGTTAAAGGGGGGGGGGGCAAACTCTATAATCCACTATTCAGTACTTAACTAACACAGCCGGCATAAACAAGAATGGTAGCGATTGCCGATGTTCGCCCTGGCAAACATCATGATCGCGCTGACACATCTCCTGGTCATGTGTTATGCCATTGCTAACGTGTTGATTGAAAGAAATGGTACACCATGGCATGCTCTGCCTTTTGTGCCTACCACGAAGGTCAAAGTTCCAGGAATCGTCTTTCCCTATGTCTTCAAGTCTAGTTGTCCCAACACGGATGGCACCGATCGATTATACATGACAGGATGCGTTATCCGTGTGTGTTACCTCGACGTTACCTTGTGGATGCCAACAACACGGGCAGGTGATCATTGCCAGTGTTGTTTTTAAGTGATCGTAGTGGATGTCCAGTTCAGCGTGGGTAGAAACCAAGGCCAGGTCAATGTGTGATGTCGAATCCATTGTCCTCTATCGAGTCATCTCATCAGCTCACAGTCTACCACGGCCAGGAGAAATGAGAACATAAATATAGAAACAAATGGTATGGTTGAAGCTTCACGTAAAAAAGAGACACCATACATCAGAACGACGTTTCGGCGCAAAGGCCTTCAAAAGGGAACAAACATACAACACACATACAAATATTGCTGAAATCACCACACAACAGCAAATTGACACCTGGTAGTTCCTCTAGATCGTGAAGAACAATGTGTCCTCAGTCCCCTTAAACGAGGCTTAACCTTGTGAATATTCAACCTTTCTCATTGGCAGTGGTTTGAAGCCCTAGCAACTCGTTGTTGTTCTTATCCCATGATACTAAATCTATGCCTGTAGGCAGATATCTAATGCCATGGCTGTTAAGTGTGACACAATGTGAAACTGCTATTGTATTTAAATAATGATATTGTTGAGTGTGACTGTAAAAGTTGATATTTCTACCCTCATATATATGGTCTTTGGCTATCAAGATGATTGAAAACAGGCAAATAATGTGTTATTATTCTGGTAAAATATTAGCACATTGTGATAGGTGCACATTTTGCTGAACAGCTTCTTTCGTGGTTGAGTCTGCAATATTGGATATAAATATTCAATCGCAGAATAATATGTAGATGTGGTTTCGGGTCTGAGCACATTTCTGTGTACCGTTTACCTTATGACGTCATCACCATCTCTTTCTTAAATGTTGTTGTGCGTTTAATTTATTTTATTTTTTGTTGGTGTATGTCCAAGTGCTACGATTTGAAGCCACATTTTCGTCCGCTGATAGATAATTCTCACAAGGAAACCTCTAAACATCTCCATTTCTCAGCACTGGTCTGCCTCTTAATCTCGTCGCTAAGTTCTCCATACAATAATTATTTAAGAAAACCATCGACGTCTGTTCTTGTCACATGACGGAACACCTTAATCTTGATGTAACGAAAGGAAGATGGTTCTGATATATTTCTGGGTGTCAACTATGTCTGGGCGAATGTGTGAATAGCGATCTCCCTAGATGCACTAGTCCTCTCTACAATGTTCGTCTGATTCAATCGTAGTATACGATTGTCGTAGTTGCTACATACTTGGCCCATGAACCAAAGCCAACAATGTCATTCCCTCGAGAGCATTATTTAATTAGCTCAGACGTAAAAATGACAAGTCAGACAACTGGTTAATATAAAATTAGACAAGTGATACTCTCTCTCTCTCTCTCTCTCTCTCTCTCTCTCTCTGCGTTCAGGACTCAATCAGAGTAAGGATTCCAGACTCTCATATGAAGTCAGCTGTCAGGCTAAGTGTGTTGATCGCCCCCATAGATAGAACATCACAATTAGAGTCTGTCAGATCCAGTCTGACTGAACATCCGTAAATACGTTGCACTGTGTTATGCGCCAGTGGCCCAGCGCATCCGATTTCAGCCAGCATTTTATTCGGGTTTGCTTTCCCTAGCCTTTGATTGTCCCCAATCTTCCTGCAAGGCAGCAGATTGTCTTTTCTGTAGGGTGATTCTGCCCTTAGATGGTAGGCCCTCCCAGGTTTACGAGCACCATCTGCCCGAGTCACTAGAGGTGACTAACACAGACACGGACACACAAAAGATGTGAGATGTGACTAACACAGACATACACACACAAAGATGTGAGATGTGACTAACACAGACATGCACACACAAAGATATGAGATGTGACTAATACAAACATGCACACAGCGATACGAGGCATGACTAACACTGACACACATCAAGATATATGACACATGACTAACATAAACATGCACATAAAGATATGAGATATAACTGACATTGACAACGTGACTTACATTACGCATTGACATAAATGTGACTTACTCTCATCAGTATCTTCATAGCATTGTAAATCTTAATAAACATAATAATATTTTGGGAAAATCACAATAATTGAGTTATTGAGTTATTGAGTTATATGCGGGTCATCATCATTGCACTCCGAACATGTCCATAGGTGCTCAGATCCCCTCCTCAGCAATTCCCTCAGTGTCCAGCGACTGACGACTCCAGTTCTATGTTGGTTGATAAGTCTTCTTACACGGCCACCAAGTTTCTCATTTCTGGCTGTGCCCATCTTAACTCCCATTTCCATCATCCGAAGAAGCGACGTTGATCTGTGTTTGTCGAAGTCCCGTGCTCTTCCCACATCTCGGAGTGCATTGATGATGTCCGCCCGATCCATCGGTTGCCCGTCCTCAACGACAGCGCAGCTAGCCAACCTGTCCGCTCTCTCATTTCCCGCACTCCCGCATGTCCAGGGACATAGACCAAAGGTGACCTTACGTATTTTGGATTTCTGCAACGACTCTACCCATTGCATGCGTACAAAGCCCGCCTCCACTTTTTTTATCATGCTCATCGAATCACTCAGTATACATGCGTGGATGTAGTCTTGTGACTCTAACATTTGAATGCCTTGGTCACTGCATCACCTCCATTGTCATGCTACTCGTGGTCATGGCGTATGCACCACTGTCTTCCTTGGCCATTCTGCCTGCCGAACGTGCTGTAAATGCCCATGCACTTCTTTCGTGTCGTCTTACAGATCCGTCTGTATAGATGACTGCATCTTTCTCATCGGTGTTATCGCAGATGAGACCGTTGACCTCAGCATTAACCACGACGGGTTCTGTTCCCTACTTTTCCTGTCGAGTGTGACAATACATGAGAAAGTCCCCTGAATGTCGTAGGCACCGGTATCCACTCCTCACCAACGCTGAGATTGGTAAGCCACAGACCTGTTTGATGACATCTTCTAATCACAATAAATCTTAAGTGTTTCATTAAAAACATCGCTTTTGTATCAACTTCCTTAATTCTATCTCAAACATTTACATCACTTTTCCATCTATTTTTATAATTCTATGCAACCGTTTTTTTCATTGAGAGAAATAACAAAATGTATCTACAGTGCTACGAAGAGACATCCATGTCATCAGGAAGAAGTCCTGGACGAGAGTAGAACAGACACGAGTAGAACAGACAAGCGTAGAACAGACTAGAGTGAACAGACAAGCGTAGAACAGACAAGCGTAGAACAGACAAGCGTAGAATAGACAAGAGTAGAACAGACAAGAGTAGAACAGACAAGAGTAAAGGTCACATAGATGTAGTTTTTCAAAGTAAAAATTAAAAACGACTAGCACTGAAAGAGTAACGGAATTTTTAAGAAGAGACACGACAGAAAGAAGTGTATTATTAATATCAGTTTTACAGTTAGGGTCTTCTCATCTTTAAGAAGACTTTCAGTGATTATTTGTCACTTTATAACACACTCAAAATGTCATTTTATTGATCTTGTTTAAACAATGCTAAATACTTCTTTCCCATTTTTTCAGCTGCTTCGAAACTTTATTATTTGTTTGTTCTCTGTCCGTCTGTTCTTCCAACCTCACCTATAAATCCTTATCTCTAGAGCTTCAGTTTTCTTTTGCTTAATTATTTTTTTATTATTTGATTTGATATGAATATACTTTTTATGAATACCTTTTCGGGTACTGAACACTTTCCCCACATTATAATAAAAAATTAAAGTACCCCCGTCACGCCAAGTGGCGTATAAGGAATGTAGTGTTTTAGTGACCATAACTTTTACAAACCTTCGGCACATGATTTTTGGGTAATGTGGTCGGTATAACGCCTGTGCCGCTTTACTTTCCAAGAAAAAAAATTCGGTATTCATTAAAGGCTGGGTGAACAGGAATCCGTCGATTGGGATGAACCCTACCTCTTGTCCTTTTAGTCCAGTTTACTAATCACTGAGCGATCGCGGCTTTTCCCCACGTACCTCAGGCCTTATTGTGTCTGATACTATACATTTGAAATATTACACACACACAAATACATTTTTTACACTTCTTCTACCTTTCAGCACCCTGTGGAGCATAGGTCTTCAACAAACACTTTCCAAGCCGTTCTGTTTCTTGCCATTTTTTTAAGATCATTCCATGTCTTCCCCATCATCTTCATCTCTGCTTCCATCTATCTTCTCCAAGAATATCTTGGTCTTTCTCTTTGTCTTTTTCCTTGGGGTTCCAAAAGGGCCTGTTTTTTGAGCACCTTACTCAAACATAAATCTTTCTCGTGTCGTCGGTACACATTTTGTACCAGACTTTGTACCTAAAAAAAATGCATCAGTTCTAGAGCGACCAGGAAATTGTGACTGTAGTTTGACATTAATTGTTATTTTTTTAATTTTAAATTAACCATTTTTAAAATGGTTCTTCCATTAACGACTTTTGTTTGGTGATATCTACCCCTGAAAGAGTTAAAACACCGTTCTACGCTCTCATTCTCTTGTTTCAGCCTCAAATTGCTAACATTAGATCGGCAACCTATTAATGTTATAGACAGGTACACAGCATAACCTGCACTTGTCCTCAGCATCTATCAATGGTAGAGATCGCGAGGGAAGCAAAGGCTAAGGGAGCAAACTCTAAAGAAAAAGTCTAGTAGTGATATGTTACAAAACCTTTCTGGTATCTCCTACAGGAAGACTGGTACCACACGTTGTTACAGAACATTTCCAACAACTGTTACAGTATGACTGGTACCACACATTGTTACTGAACCTTTCCGATATCTCCAGCTGTAAGACTCGTACCACACGCTGTTACAGAACCTTTTTCCCACATCTCCTACAGCCAGACTGGACCACATTTAGCACAACTTTTCTACTTTGGAATGAGCCAACGAGACTGCAATGCCTGGGCAACACAAAATCTCCATACACCTTGCCCAACTTGTGAATTTGACACGTCATCTCTTTACCGAGTTCGACCTTGATTGACCCGCATCGATGTATCCCTCGACAGGAAAAGCCTATTTGTATTTTGTTTATTTCTGCAGACATTTACCGTCACGCCACGTGACATGTCCAGGGCACCTACATGAGTGAACTCTCTCTAGGCTCTCTCTATCTACGCTGGTATTCACAAAATATTTGTGTTTAATAGTTACACACTTATTGTTAAATATCGGTTGTTGGTAGAGTAAACCCGCTGGTGTAGAATTAGAGAATATGCAGATTACCAAAGACATTGTACACAGATAAAAGATCATTGGCAAAACAGGCATAGTAATACCTTTCCTCCGCTTCAAATACATCTGCCAACGTGGCATGGACGTGCTAGGCATGAATATAACTGAGAGCAATATATCATAAAATACATAACAAATGATTATTTCAACACGCAGTCTGTACATAGACATAGAGCAAGGCGCTGAATGATTCAGATTAAAATCCTGATGACAAGCGCTTGTTTTCTCTATATTCTTTTGCTTGCTTGTTATTCCGAGCGATGTTAAAACACACATAATCCTACATAGTTATGAATATAGCAGACCGGGAAGAGCTTCACAAAGACATGTCCAACTGGAGGCAGTTAATAACTCTCCACTAGACGCCGTTTCCTTTTCAAAATGGCAGGTCGTCGACTTGAGACGTTCACAAAGGAATCAACAACAACCTATGACAAAACTCTCCAACAAACTCTAAATCCATGGTTTCTAGAGATTGATGGGAACCACCAATATTAGTCTCCCTTGTCAGTTTGTTGTTGACCTCCCTTGAAAGTAAACAGATCCGTTAGAGGGTCAATATCGTTCTGTTCGATCGTTTGTTTCACGACCTAAACATGGCAGGCTTGTTTCATAATAGACAAGCAATGAATATAGAAATGAATGAATACATGACAGATGTTTTGTGACATAATTCGTGGAATCATCGAACAATTCTTTATGTTAAATCTCTTCATATTGTCGCTATCTTTAGATCTCGTTACTTACATCATCTGCAAACGTTTATTCTGAAATAAAAGAAACGAGGGGAGATTATAGTTGAGCTGATAGTCTAAACGCGATTACATGTGGCAAGATTCATTCTGGCTAAACGATGAGATGTGTGTAGTTTCTGTTGATGAACGTTGGTAACAACTTCTGAACAATTTTTCTATTGACGTTGCCATATGACTGTAGATCATCTCACCTTTGCCATGTCCTCACCTGTGACCTGAACAGATGATGATACATCAACGTTGTCATGTGACTGTAGATCATCTCATCTTTGCCAAGCCCTCACCTGTGACCTGAACAGATGATGATACATCAACGTTGTCATGGTGACGAGATAAAACAATAGAGTGGACCGTTCACAGATAGTCTCAGTGACGTCATGACAAAGGTTAACACTAAGTCAGAACAAAGACATGCCTATCCACTGTTAAATGATCTGCTGTAACATCTCCGTACGCTACAGACAGTCTGTTTACAAAAGTGTTTACAGTTCCCCAAGCTTGTCTCCCATCTACTCCGACTGATATGCTGGTTCACATTAGCTTCATCTCTCTCATTATTGTTGTTTTCTTCCCGTCCATCATTTTCAGGCTAGAAATACATGAAGTTAAAGCAGAATGAATTAATGTGAACATCTATTGTGTCCAAATATCGGTACATGTTTCGGTATGTTTGTACATGTTTGAGTATGTTTGTACATGTTTGGGTATGTTTGTACAGTACGCAGGGATAATGGAAGTGGTAGCGTGGTTCTGGTGTACTGACTTGGCTGTAGAATTGGCTATGTTAGACTTTAAGTTTTGTTGTTGTTTTATCTTGAATTCTTATCTTGTTTTACTGTCTTCTTCTGCACATGTCATATGTTTATCTCTAGTGAGGTTCCGATCAATGAATTGTGTGTGAATGTCAGCTCTCTTCAAATATTTCACACCGGAAGTCGTATGTTTATACATATCTTACTAATATTCTTTGCTAATATCCGTCGGTGTACATTTAGGTAATTTAACTACATAGGTACTATTATTCTAGAACTTTGACTTGGTTGTCTTCATTTGTCTAGTATTGTACCCAAAACAAGGACATACATAAGACATCTAGATCTTGAAACATGTCCGGACTATTATAATATCTTCAATTCTACCGTAGACAGTAAGTCTTGATAATTAGTCTTGAGCATCTTTGGATTTTGTTGCACATTTAATCATTGAAGATATGATCTATAAAATATATGGGCAAGGTCGTTCTATGCATTCTCAACTCCAGAACCTGTATTCGTCGTTCAAGATCAGCAGTGAGTGTCCATGTTTCACAGACATATTCATAAGTTACATGTATTACTTTTCAAAAACTAAACGATACTTATGGCAGTCCAAACCGTTCATTCCTTTCTAGTCCTTGTTCAAATTAGATACATACAATTTGCATTGCTTCTAACTATCTATTCTCTCTCTCTCTCTCTCTCTCTCTCTCTATCTATCTATCTATCTATCTATCTATCTATCTATCTATCTATCTATCTATCTATCTATCTATCTATCTATCTATCTATCTATCTATCTATCTATCTATCTATCTATCTATCTATCTATCTATCTATCTATCTATCTATCTATCTATCTATCTATCTATCTATCTATCTATCTATCTATCTATCTATCTCTCTATCTATCTATCTATCTATCTATCTATCTATCTATCTATCTATCTATCTATCTATCTATCTATCTATCTATCTATCTATCTATCTATCTATCTATCTATCTATCTATCTATCTATCTATCTATCTATCTATCTATCTATCTATCTATCTACCTATCTATCTATCTATCTATCTCAATCTGTCAATGTGTTAATTCATATATGTACACATAAGCACAAGGTCATATGAATGTATAGATATGTTTCCCCACTTTCCCACTACCTCTAATTACTTACTTCTGTGTGTGCTTCCAAATGATCCGTAATCTGGGAATGGAAGAACATTTCATTGATAAAACATTCTGTTCTAAACACTTCCTATGTTCTTCACCTCTTTCTTGACCTGTACGTTTTAGTTCTACGGTGTGGAGAAAATTACAAAGTTCTGGTTGCTGCTCTTATGTTAGCTACTGATGTTTTTGTTACATTTTTCTGGTTTTTTTGTTGTTCTGTCAGATACTGGAGCTGATAAAATATAGTTCTATTACTTGCTTTTCTGTCACGATATAAATTCTCTGCAGAAGAAAAATTATTGCTCGACGAAGGAATTTCTCCATGGAATGAAAATGATTGCTCCATGAAGGATTGTCTTTAGGGAATGAAAAAGATTGCTCCATGAAGGATTGTCTCCAGGGAAGGAAAAATTGCCTCACGAAAGAATGTCTCCAGGGAATGAAAATGATTGCGCCACGAAGGAATGTCTCCAGAGAATGAAAATGATTGCTCCACGAAGGAATGTCCTCTGGGATGAAAATGATTGCTCCACGAAGGAATGTCTCCAGAGAATGAAAATGATTGCTCCACGAAGGAATGTCTTCAGGGAATGAAATGATTGCTCCACGAAGGAATGTCCTCTGGGATGAAAATGATTGCTCCACGAAGGAATGTCTCCAGAGAATGAAATTGATTGCTCCACGAAGGAATGTCTCCAGGAAATGAAAATGATTGCGCCACGAAGGAATGTATCCAGAGAATGAAAATGATTGCTCCACGAAGGAATGTCTTCAGGAAATGAAAATGATTGCGCCACGAAGGAATGTATCCAGAGAATGAAAATGATTGCTCCACGAAGGAATGTCTTCAGGAAATGAAAATGGTTGCGCCACGAAGGAATGTCCTCTGGGATGAAAATGATTGCTCCACGAAGGAATGTCTCCATGGAATGAAAATGATTGCGCCACGAAGGAATGTCTCCATGGAATGAAAATGATTGCTCCACGAAGGAATGTCTCCATGGAATAAAATGATTGCTCCACGAAGGAATGTCCTCAGGGAATGAAAATGATTGCGCCACGAAGGAATGTCTCCATGGAATGTAAATGATTGTGCCACGAAGGAATGTCTCCAGAGAACGAAAATGATTGTGCCACGAAAGAATGTCTCCATGGAATGAAAGTATTGCGCCACGAAGGAAAGTCTCCAGATAACGAAAACGATTGCGCCACGAACGAATGTCTTCAGAGAATGAAAATGATTGCTCCACGAGGAATGTCCTCAGGAATGAAAATGATTGCGCAACGAAGGAATGCCTCCAGGGAATGAAAATGATTGTGCCATGAAGGAATGTCTCCATGGAATGAAAATGATTGCTCCATGAAGGATTATCTCCAGGGAATGAAAATGATTGCGCCACTTAGGACTGTCTCCAAGGAATGAAAATGATTGCTCCGCAAAGGAATGTCTCCAGAGAATAAAAATAATTGCGCCACGAAGGAATGTCTCCAGAGAATGAAAATGACTGCGCCACGAAGGAATGTCTCCAGAGAACGAAATGATTGCGCCACGAAGGAATGTATCCATGGAATGAAAATGATTATGTCACGAAGGAATGTCTCTAGAGAATGGAAATGATTGCTACACGAAGAAATGTCCTCAGGGAATGAAAATGATTGATACACGAAGGAATGTCTCCAGGGAATGAAAATGATTGCGCCACGAAGGAATGTCTCAAGGGAATGAAATTATTGTGCCATAAAGGAATTTCTCCATGGAATGAAAATGATTGCTCCATGAAGGATTCTCTTTAGGGAATGAAAAAGATTACTCCATGAAGGATTGTCTCCAGGGAAGGAAAAAGATTGCCTCACGAAAGAATGTCTCCAGGGAATGAAAATGATTGCGCCACGAAGGAATGTCTCCAGAGAATGAAAATGATTGCTCCACGAAGGAATGTCTTCAGGGAAGGAAAATGATTGCTCCACGAAGGAATGTCCTCTGGGATGAAAATGATTGCTCCACGAAGGAATGTCTCCAGGAAATGAAAATCATTGCGCCACGAAGGAATGTATCCAGAGACCAGAGAATGAAAATGATTGCTCCGCGATGGAATGTATTCAGAAATGAAAATGATTGCTCCACGAAGGAATGTCTCCAGAGAATGTAAATGATTTCTCCGCGAAGGAATGTCTCCACGGAATGAAAATGATTGCTCCACGAAGGAATGTCTCCAGGGAATGACAATGATTGTGCCATGAAGTACTGTCTACAGGGAATGAACATGATTGCGCCATGAAGGAATGTCTCAAGGAAATGAAATGATTGCGCCACGAAGGAATGTCTCCAGAAAACGAAAATGATTGCGCCACTAAGGAATGTCTCCAATGAATGAAAATGATTGCTCCGCAAAGGAATGTCCCAGAGAATAAAAATAATTGCGCCACGAAGGAATGTCTCCAGAGAATGAAAATGACTGCGCCACGAAGGAATGTCTCCAGAGAACGAAAATGATTGCGCCACGAAGGAATGTATCCATGGAATGAAAATGATTACGTCACGAAGGAATGTCTCTAGAGAATGGAAATGATTGCTACACGAAGAAATGTCCTCAGGGAATGAAAATGATTGATACACGAAGGAATGTCTCCAGGGAATGAAAATGATTGCGCACGAAGGAATGTCTCAAGGGAATGAAAATTATGTGCCATAAAGGAATTTCTCCATGGAATGAAAATGATTGCTCCATGAAGGATTCTCTTTAGGGAATGAAAAGATTACTCCATGAAGGATTGTCTCCAGGGAAGGAAAAAGATTGCCTCACGAAAGAATGTCTCCAGGGAATGAAAATGATTGCGCCACGAAGGAATGTCTCCAGAGAATGAAAATGATTGCTCCACGAAGGAATGTCCTCTGGGATGAAAATGATTGCTCCACGAAGGAATGTCTCCAGAGAATGAAAATGATTGCTCCACGAAGGAATGTCTCCAGAGAATGAAAATGATTGCTCCACGAAGGAATGTCTTCAGGGAAGGAAAATGATTGCTCCACGAAGGAATGTCCTTTGGGATGAAAATGATTGCTCCACGAAGGAATGTCTCCAGGAAATGAAAATGATTGCGCCACGAAGGAATGTATCCAGAGACCAGAGAATGAAAATGATTGCTCCGCGATGGAATGTATTCAGGGAATGAAAATGATTGCTCCACGAAGGAATGTCTCCAGAGAATGTAAATGATTTCTCCGCGAAGGAATGTCTCCACGGAATGAAAATGATTGCTCCACGAAGGAATGTCTCCAGGGAATGACAATGATTGTGCCATGAAGGACTGTCTACAGGGAATGAACATGATTGCGCCATGAAGGAATGTCTCAAGGAAATGAAAATGATTGCGCCACGAAGGAATGTCTCCAGAAAACGAAAATGATTGCGCCACTAAGGAATGTCTCCAGGGAATGAAAATGAATGCGCCACGAAGGAATGTGTCCAGAGAACGAAAAAGATTGCGCCACGAAGGAATGTCTCCATGGAATGAAAATGATTGCGCCACGAAGGAATTCTCCAGAGAATGAAAATGATTGCGCCACGAAGGAATGTCTCCATGGAATGAAAATGATTGCGCCATGAAGGAATGTCTCCATGGAATGAAAATGATTGCTCCATGAAGGACTGTCTCCAGAGTATAAAAATAATTGCGCCACGAAGGAATGTCTCCAGGGAATGAAAATGAATGCTCCGCGAAGGAATGTCTCCAAGGAATGAAAATGAATGCTCCACGAAGGAATGTCTCCAGAGAATGAAAATGATTGCGCCACGAAGGAATGTCCTCAGGGAATGTAAATGATTGCGCCATGAATGAATGTCTCCAGAGAATGAAAATGATTGCTACACGAAGGAATGTCCTCAGGGATGAAAATGATTGCTCCACGAAGGAATGTCTCAAGAGAACGAAAATGATTGCTCCACGAAGGAATGTCTCAAGAGAACGAAAATGATTGCTCCACGAAGGAATGTCTCAAGAGAACGAAAATGATTGCCCCACGAAGGAATGTCCTCAGGGAATGAAAATGATTGCTCCACGAAGGAATGTCTCAAGAGAATGAAAATGATTGCTCCACGAAGGAATGTCTCCAGGGAATGAAAATGATTGCGACATGATGGATGATCTCTAGGGAATGAAACAAAATCATACTTCATGGCGGATGCTTTGTAAATAACAAATTGATTGTTCTAAAGTAGTGGGTCCCTTCTATTGATTTTCCCCAGTTCTAGCTGCTTCCTGCCCTTCTGGCAGATACTGTCATCTAATTGTAAAGTATATTTTGACGATGTTGTCACTCCATATTACTCTGAGTTTCACCTTGTTTCACCTCTGAGATATCGTGTGTTTCGTCAAACTACAGGGGGAGGGAACTTTGATTGAGTTCTATTCTCTGTTTATAGTTCTACATCTGTACTAATACCAAATTTGATCTCCCCCCGGTTATTCCTGTTGTTGACATAAATATTATCTATGACTATAACAGCTGGTCTCTAAATAAACATCACAGTACAAGTGTTACAGCTGCCCCAGGATATTGAATCCAACTGTTGCATCAGTTTTATTCCTGCAGTCTATACTGATCCTCTACAGCCCATCACTACAATGAGAGGAGATGAAATCAATGAACTCTTCAATGCCATTAGTAACATTTCAGACATGCGGAAATGACTCTTGGACAAAAAGAAGACAGATATGAAATGTGACCTCAGAGGTTTGGTTTTACATCATCATCATCATGCACCCTGCCGGTTGGCGTAGGCGATCATGTCCCTCCACAATCCTCTATCTACAGTGCATCGTATCAGTTCTGTTGTTGAATGTTTTCCATACCATGACACCAAGCTATCCAGTATTTTCTCTCTTTGTTGTCCGCGATCTCTCTTTCCTTTTATTTTGCCAGTTGTAACCAAGTATTCCAATTTTCCTCTTCTCATGATGTGCCCGAAAAATGTTGATTGCTTCTTTCTGATTTTGGTTTTACAGAAGAGTAGAAAGAACACCATGGTCTACCGAGAAGGCAAAAGAGAAAGTAAAAAAAAAATCCAAGATAAATTATTGAAGTCCTAAATGAGATGTCAACAAGACATCACACATTTCTTTCTTTAAGTAATTGTTCTGACCTACTTTTCACTAGTCTAATCTTGATTTCTCTTGATTTAAATATCTCGGCGATTCCTATTTTATTGTACGTCTTACGTTCTTTATGTGCCTTACGTTCATATTGTAAGTCTGAATTTCTAAGTTTGCATTGCTAATTGATAGTGTATTACTTCGATATTCTGTCTGTTTTTTTTTATTCTACGTGAAACTGTCTTACTGTATCATAGTGTCCTATTTGCCACATTCTTTCTTAATGTATCTTACTTCTGATTGTATTGTACTTTCTTGATTTATCTTACTTCTGCTGATTGTATTGTACTTTCTTGATTTATCTTACTTCTGATTGTATTGTACTTTTTTGATTTATGTTACTTCTGATTGTATTGTACTTTCTCGATTTATCTTACTTCTGATTGTATTGTACTTTTAATATTTTATCATACTTTCTTCTTCCTCGTCAGTGTTCAAGTCTTTTGAACATGCGAATTTGACTCTTTCTGTTTGATGATTGAGGGGTAGGAACACATCATGAGCTGGTCTCGTGGTTAGTACTCGTATATGGAGGGTAGGAACACATCATGAGCTGGTCTCATGGTTAGTACTCGTATACGGAGGGGTAGGAACACATCATGAGCTTTTCTCATGGTTAGTACTCGTATATGGAGGGGTAGGAACACATCATGAGCTGGTCTCATGGTCAGTACTCGTATATGGAGGGGTAGGAACACATCATGAGCTGGTCTCATGGTCAGTACTCGTATATGGAGGGGCAGGAACACATCATGAGCTGGTCTCATGGTCAGTACTCGTATATGGAGGGGTGGGAATACATCATGAGCTGGTCTCATGGTCAGTACTCGTATATGGAGGGGTAGGAACACATCATGAGCTGGTCTCATGGTCAGTACTCGTATATGGAGGGGTAGGAACACATCATGAGCTGGTCTCATGGTCAGTACTCGTATATGGAGGGGTAGGAACACATCATGAGCTGGTCTCATGGTCAGTACTCGTATATGGAGGGGTAGGAACACATCATGAGCTGGTCTCATGGTCAGTACTCGTATATGGAGGGGTGGGAACACATTCATGACACACGATGAGCTGGTCTCATGGTCAGTACTCGTATATGGAGGGTAGGAACACATCATGACACACGATGAACTGGTTGCATGGTCAGTACTCGTGTATGGGTGGGGGGGGGAAGAAACACATTATGACACGCGATGAGCTCGTCTCATGTTCAGTACTCGTGTGTGTTTGAATCCTGATATTTACCCTTAACCTGAGCCGTGGCTGACACACTCCACTTTCGGCAGGCTGGATCTTGGTTTGACATTGATGTTCTCCTTCTCGTAGGGTGAATTCCGTCTCGGGTTGTTGTGTCCATCCTGTCGGTTGTTTCTGTTGTGGTGTTCTCCCATCATTTCTTATTCTGTCGATGGTAACTGATAGGCAGCAGTGGGCTGTTTTAGTGTTCTTCTTCGTTGATAGAACTTTGGATGCGCTCTCACTCGCATGACCTGTACCCTCACTGGACATACGGCTCATTTTTTTAATATGTGTAACAGTTCCACCTTGCCCTGGTAGGAGAAGCCTTCCATCTGGTCTTTGGTTCATGAGGTCAGATCTGCATTCCCGTGCCATGATGACGCTGACAGTTCTCTGTCGTCCAGGTCGTGACGGCGGCTCCATTGCTTCATTTTGTGCCTTAAAAATTTTCGAGGACGACAACACATTTAATTATCAGGATACTATTGTCCCTGGCGAAGGATAAAGGCCAGAATAGTACAATCCGTGGTAGCCAGGACAAAACTCAGCCATATATGGACAAGCAAAACATATCTCTCTAACATCAAAGATTAGACTATAACGAACAGAAGTTACATCAGTATTTATGTATGACTGTGAAACATGGACGCTTGCTACTGATCTGTAAAGAAGAATACAGCCTTGGAGACTAAATTGTATAGATCGATATTACACATATCATACAGAGAACATATACAGATAACATATCGCACAGAGAACATATCATACACAGCACATATACAGATAACATATCATACAGAGAACATATACAGAGAACATATCGCACAGAGAACATATCATACAGAGAACATATCGCACAGAGAACATATCATACAGAGAACATATCATACAGAGAACATATCGCACAGAGAACATATCATACAGAGAACATATCATACAGAGAACATATCGCACAGAGAACATATACAGAGAACATATCGCACAGAGAACATATCATACAGAGAACATATCGCACAGAGAACATATACAGAGAACATATCGCACAGAGAACATATCATACAGAGAACATATCGCACAGAGAACATATACAGAGAACATATCGCACAGAGAACATATCATACAGAGAACATATCGCACAGAGAACATATACAGAGAACATATCGCACAGAGAACATATCATACAGAGAACATATCGCACAGAGAACATATCATACAGAGAACATATACAGATAACATATCATACAGAGAACATATACAGAGAACATATCGCACAGAGAACATATCATACACAGCACATATACAGATAACATATCATACAGAGAACATATCATGCAGAGAATACTTCATACAGAGAACATATCATACAGAGAAAAGATCATACAGAGAACATATCATACAGAGAACATATCATACAGAGAACATATCATACAGAGAACATATCATGCAGAGAATATTTCATACAGAGAATATATCATACAGAGAAAAGATCATACAGAGAACATATCATACAGAGAAAAGATCATACAGAGAACATATCATACAGAGAACATATCATACAGAGAACATATAAAGTGAACATATCATGCAGAGAATATTTCATACAGAGAATATATCATACAGATAACATATCATACAGAGAACATATCATACAGAGAACATATACAGAGAACATATCATACAGAGAACATATGCAGAGAACATATCATAAAGAGAACATTTCATACAGTGAACATATCATGCAGAGAACATACCATACACGTAATTTTGTCAATAACAAAAGAGCGGAAATTGACCTGGCATGAACACGTCACACGGTCCAAAAGACTTGCCACAACCATTCTGCAAACCACAGTACCAGGCAAAAGGAGGCAGGTACGACAAAAGAAAATATAGTTGTATAATATCAGATAATGGACAGGAATGTATTTTGCTGCATCACAGAGAGTTGATCTATATCGCGACGAATGGAGAAAATTGTGGAAATGTCTTCTATGGTGCCCCAACGATTGACTATGTCGTTGTAATGTAATGAAATAACGTAGTGTATGTGATGTAATGAACTATAGTAGTGTATGTGGTGTAATGAAATACATCAAATGTTTGTGATGTAATGAAATAAATCAATGTATATTTGTTATTGTTGTTGTTGTTGTTGTTGCGTTCGCCAGCTTTCATCTCTGACGACGTCCCTAGAGACTAGGAACTGAATTTTGCGTCTTAATCCATTTTTCCCTGGCAGCCGTGTGCACAGGGGTCCCTCGCCACACAGGCCACAACTCCGACTTCGAAGGTACTCATGTTTTTTCCGTCGATGAGTAACTGACGTTTCATGCCGGCCTCGCTGATGAGAGCAGGGTGGTTGCCGCAGAGAGAAATTATAAATAAATATCGTCAACTGGTGCAGCCGAGATTTGAACCTACAACCTCTCTGTCCCGATGCCGGCGTCTTGCCTCGAGACCAACAAGTCCCCATGGATTGGGAATGTGAGGAAACTGCAACAAGGAACACTTTTCATACAAAGCCTTCAATGGTTCCCGCCGCCTATCCACCATATACCCTGAAGCTCACGTCCTCCAGAAAATGATGACCGTCATACTTCTTTAAAAATGTTTAGCGCTTGATGATGTTAGGCCATCGTTGTTGACTCCAATTCCGAACATACAAACACACAGTTAGTCGTCAGGTCATCCCCGTCGCACATCAAACAACAGACCGTAAGATTAGCGTAAGGCCGGTCTAGGGATTTACGATGGGCCATTACGATGACATAGCACAAATAGCAATGTCGCAAGCACAGCAATGACGCGCCCTTTAGATTCTTGATTACTCTAGTGAATGCAGCCTACGACGAACAAAACACAGTGCAAATTCCCTAAAAGGATAAAACTGCTGCTGACGATGCATTTCACATTAATAAGTAACATGTAAATAGCTTGCGTCAAGGAATTCCAACAACGCTCATGAACAGCACCAATGTGACGTAAAGCGCAGGTCAAGTCTAGACAATGGAAGGTTGCATTCACAACATTTTATTTGTCAAAAAGGGACTGTTGTCGGCCTACGACTTCGCTTTAGCGGCGCATATGTAATAAGTATATCATCATTTTGACTTTAACGCAGAAAAGTGCAACAGACAACCGAAATTAATCAGACCCCGGATGCACTTTCTGCATGTGATGTGATGTAATGAACTCAATCAGTGTATGTGATATAATGAAATAAATTAGTATATGTGATATAATTAATTCAATCAATATATGTGATGTAATGAACTCAATTAGTGTATGTGGTGTAATGAACTCAATCAATGTATGTGATGTAATGAAATAAATACATGTGTGTGATGTAATGAACTCAATAAATGTATGTGATGTAATGAACTCAATCAATGTATGTATGTGATGTAATGAAATAAATTAGTGTATGTGATGTAATGAAATGAATTGGTCAATGTGATGCAATGAAATGAATTAGTATATGTGATGTAATGAAGTCAATCAATGTATGTGATGTAATGAAATAAATAAGTGTATGTGATGTTTAGAAATAAATTAGTTTATGTGATGTAATAAACTCAATCAATTTATGTGATTTAATAAAATAAATTAGGGTATGTGATGTAATGCACTCAATTAGTGTATGTGATGTAATGAAATAAAGTAGTGTATGTGATGTAATGAAACAAAGTAGTGTATGTGATGTAATAAAATCCAGTAGTGTATGTGATGTAATGAAATAAAGTAGTGTATGTGATATAATAAAATACATTAGTGTATGTGATGTAATGAAATCATTTAGTGTATGTGATGTAATGAACTCAATCAACGTATGTAATGTAATGTACTAATGCCTATGGTATAATTAACTTAATCAGTGATGTGATGTAATAAACTTAATCAGTGTTTGTGATGAAATGAACTCAATCCGCTCATATGATATAATGACCTCTGTGGCTTTTACGTAATGAACTCGATCAGCGTATGTGATGTAAATAACTCGATCAGCGTCTGTGTTGACATGAATTCTGTAAGTGCTGTGGTGTAAATAACTCGATCAGCGTCTGTGTTGACATGAATTCTGTGATTGTTGTGATGTAACAACTCGATCTGTGACAGTGGTGTAATGAATTCAATCAGCGTCTGTGATGTAACAACTCGATCTGTGACAGTGGTGTAATGAATTCAATCAGCGTCTGTGATGCAATGTACTCAATCATTATCCGTGATGTAATCAACTCGAACATTGGCTCTGCCGCCATGAACACGGCCCACTGCAGTACCGCCATGAATGGGACCAGCATCAATAGACAACACCAGTCAATAAGTTCAAAGCTAACTTTTCTTTACCAGCCAATAACAACTGTTCATACATAAATCAGCGCTGCTGACACGTTTTCCATAAATTCTTCAGTAGTTAGTAGATCCAGACAGCAAACTCTACAGAGAGATAAAACTGCCCACATAGAATATAAATAAAACGTGTAGGCGATGTTTACAAATATTAAACTACCCTACAACATATACATCTTGTGGCTTACATATATTGATTGACGTGCTAGCTGAAACACATAAACATGATATTTTAGTTTAAGAATAATATTTCTCAACGTCTGCATCTATCGATGGTTGAACTATGCGAGAGATACGCCTAGTGTTGGTGGAGAGTTGATTTGATCTATATATTGTAGAGTACGTTATATATTTTATTAGTGCAATCATTGAACCATATTTGTACAACCAATAAAAGAGATAAACTGTTTATAGTTTGATATACATTGATAATGGTTTTACAGTTGTCATTATCTTGGTTTCAGTGATAACACGCAACTGATAGTTTACAAATGAGATCAAAAGATGACTGAACTAATAATTGATAAAATATAATAGCATAACAAGTGGCAAGAAACATATATCAACAAAACTTATGTTTCTAAATGCCTATATTTTACCCACATCAACATATGGCTGTGAAACATGGACCATCAGCAGATCTACTGGAAACCCATCAACGTTGCTGAATGACAAAAGAACATCGAAGAACATTATCGATTGATAGGGCGTTGAAAGGGAAAAGGACCAATCATTTTGTAACAATATAATATTTAAGAGAACTGCCCGCATTTGCTGAAGAACATATACACAGGACAACAAATATGTTAACATTAAAACACGAAAATATGTCCTAGAGGATTTCATCATGGAAAGCATTGTGCCCGGTAACCGAGAGAGAGATCAAAACTAAGGTGGGCGGAAGATGTCATAGACGAGCAGGGCATCGCTGCAGTATGTGTTAGGTACCTCGCTCAGGACGGATACAGCTTTAGATTAGCTGCCATGAAAGCATGTTCCAAAAGAAACAAGCAACACGATGATAATGTCGGGTATGTTTACGACTTGACTTGACTACATCAGTTGTCATGGTAACAAGTCAAGCAGTTTGTGTGACAGTTTGTTTACAACACATGATAGTTTAAAAAAAAAAACTATTTTGTATTATTGTTATACCTAAATTGAATCTCTCTCTCTCTCTCTCTCTCTCTCTCTCTCTCTCTCTCTCTGTCTCTCTCTGTCTGCGATCAAGACTCAATCAGAGTAGGACTCCAGACTCTCTCATGAAGTCAGCTGTCTGTTTAAGCGAATCGATTGTCCCATATAGTATTTCTTCCAGGGAGGTGGGCGTGAACCACATTGCTCTTCTCAGGTCTGTGTACTGGGGGCAATCCTGTAGAACATGTTTTGCAGTGTACAGTGGCATAGGCTGGTTGTACTTATTTTGAATTTAGTGAACATGTTATTTCTCATTCTATTGTGGTCAGTGCATAGGCGAAGTATGATGACTTGATCCCTCCTTGATAGTTGGTGGTATCCGTCCCTCTCGTTATGCTTTGGGTGTTCTCGTTTCCATTGTTCATGGTACTGACCTCTGAGGATGGATTTGGCTTCATCATAACTGAGCGGATAGTTCTCTTGTGGTAATCTCCCTCCCTTTTAGCAAATTTGTCAGCACGTTCATTCCCGTGTATATTACAGTGTGATGGTATCCACTGAATGACTACTCTCTGGAAGTTCTTGCATAGTTGGTCCAGGGTTGTTCTCAAGTCTTCAAGATCATTGTTCTTGGGGCATTTCAGAGCTGATTATACTGACAGTGCATCAGTCAGAATCACCAATTTATTGTGCATGTTATTTTTGTGTTGAGTAGCTAGTGTTGCAGCACCTCTGAGGGCCTCAGTTTCTGCTTTAAGGTTGTTTGAGAATTTCCAAGTAGCTATTGACTTGGTGATCTCGTCCTGATTAGTCAGGGTCAAGAACACACCTTCCCTCCATTTCTGGTGGCATTTGTAGCAGAGCCATCTGTGTATATGTGGGACCAAGAGTCCTGTGGGTAGGTATCGTGTATGTGTTTTTCTGCTACATGTTTTCTTTCTGTGTCTCATTGTGGACCTTTTTTTCTTGATTCCTGTTATATTTTCCTTAAGTTCTGGTATTTTATGCTTTCCATGAGGAGACATATCAGATGGGCCCAAGGGTTTCGATATTGTTTGGGAAAGTACTGGGTCTACAGTAGTTAGTTCATTGGCAATTGCAGCGAAGTTGCTCCACTTTAGTCGTACAATTCCGGAACCAGATATTCTTTGGTGCATGGAGTGGCTAAGGAGCCTTCTATATTTCTCCGCTTGTTGCGATACTTTAGTGACCCGTCTGTCATCTAAGGGTTGTAACCTGTTACTGTTTCTAAAGTCTTGATAGGTGTAGATTTCATAGCACCAGTGATGATACGGGCAGCTTAGCTCTGTGTTCTGTTAATTTTGCCAAGATAAAATGTGATTTATTAGAATGGGAACCGGTAAATAGCCGTCTGATACGAACACGCTACAAAACAGAACATTGAAGACTTTCAATTGTTCAATGTTATGCGCCTAAAAACGAAGCTGATGATGAAGTTAAGGACGATTTGTATAACCAACTACAACAACTTATAAACAAAATACCCAAACACGATATTTTAATTGTATTGGGAGATTTCAACGCCAAAGTCAACGCAGGAGTGAAACATTTAATGGGGAGAGAAGTCTGTGATACTACAAGTCAGAATGGAGAAAGATTAATAGAATTATGTTTAATAGGAAATTTAGTTATAGGTGGGACATTATTTCCACACAAAAATATTCACAAAACAACATGGATATCTCCTGATGATAGAACCTCAAATCAAATTGACCACCTATGTATTAAACAACAATTCAGATCATCATTAATAGATGTAAGAGCATACAGAGGTGCTGATGTTAATAGTGACCACAACTTGTGCATGGGAAAATAAGATTACAATTTAGAAACCAACAGAAGAGATCAACTACACATAAAATTGATAGTCATAAACTGAAAGATGAAGCCATAAAGGAAAAGTTTAACATAGAGCTAAGTAATTGTTATACAGCACTCGGTGAAATAGACTTAGATATCAATGAAATGTGGGACTCACAGAGCAAAATACTAATGTCAGCAGCAGAAGCAAGTGCCGGACTGAAGAAAATGGAAAAACGAGCTTGGATTTCAGACACCACATGGAAATACATCAAAGAAAGAAGAGAAGCGAAGAGAGCCATGACTAATGTAAAGGCTGATTTTGGAAAGGTCCTGGCAAAAGTAACATACAAAGAATTAGATAACAAAGTAAAAAGTTCAGCAAGAAGAGATACAAGAGCTTATATAGACAATTTGGCAAAGAAAGCAGAGACAGTTGCAATTACAGGAGACAGCAGAACTCTTTATACTGTACAAAAGTTGCTGACAAACACCTATACATCCAGTGGAACACCAATTCTAGACAAACCTGGATTAATGTTAACAACAAGCGCAGACGTAAAAGCCCGTTGGGTGGAACACTTCAAAGAAATTCTTAACCGTCCACTACCCCACAGTTTAATAGATTTTTGAAGCTGAAACACCAGCAGCAGAATTAGGTGTAAATTTAGATGACTTCACCTTGAGCGAAATAGAAACCACCTTAAAGCTTATGGTCAATAACAAGGCTGCTGCACAGGACAAGTTAACAGCTGAGATCCTCAAAGCAATTGATAGCCATAATTTAATACATCTCCAGAAAATGTTCATAGGAACATCATTTGGAAAGCAGAGAAGACGCATCATAAATAGAAAAAACGTAATCATTGTTAAGATTCCAAAAAAGGGCAATATTAGAGATTGTAACAACTGGAGAGGCGTTACACTTTTGTCAGTTGCCTCAAAGTTATTCTGCAAAATCACCCTAAATAGAATAAAGGATTCAATAGATACAGCATAAGGCGTGAAGAATAGGCTGGGTTTAGAAAAAGGAGAAGCTGCCTTAACCCCATTTTTCACTCTACGACGTATATTAGAGGAACACATTGAAAATCAAACACCTTTTGTACTTAACATCATCGACTTCAAAAAAGCATTTGAAAGTATTCATAGAGATTCTTTGTGGAAAATTCTGAAGCAATATGGCTAACCATCAAAAATCATAAATATTATCAAAGACATATATGATGGTTACACATGTGCAGTTCGAACAGAGGAAGGACTGAGCGAATATTTCCCAATAGAAACTGGGGTTAAACAGGGATGTATTTTATCGCCCTTGTTATTTGGAATTGTTATGGACTTCATAATGAAGAAATGCTGCACTGGTAATAAAGGCATCGAATGGATACAAGGAAACCATTTGGAGGACCTCGACTTTGCTGATGACATAGTTCTCATCAGCAGCCAGATAAAGCGATGCCGGAAAACACAAATGAACTATCATCAATAGCCAACAAAATTGGGCTTGAGAGCAATCATGAAAAGACTAAAATCATGACAAGTTTAATCCCAACAGACGACAAAATATACGTGGAAAACAAACCAGTAGAAAAGATCGATTACTTTATCTATCTTGGAAGTCACATTGATTGAGAAGGGGATACAAGCAAAGAAATTAGAATCAGAATAGCTAAAGCAGCAATGTCTTTCAGAAGCCTTAAAAAGTTGTGGAAATCAAAACTCATCAGCACAAACACAAAACTTAGACTATTCAAATCAACTGTTCTATCAACCATTACGTATGCGTGTGAAAGCTGGAAAACAACAAGAGATATAGAAACAAAGTTGAACGTATTCGAAAATAAATGTCTAAGGAAAATAATTGGTATAGCGTGGGACGAATTAAAAACAAACGAGGAAATTAGAGAAATCGCCAATCAACCACTGATATCTTCAGTAATAAAGAAAAGACGATGGTCATATGTTGGATATGTGATGAGATGAGATAATAACCGAATAGCAAAGCAGGCCTTCATATGGGAAACAACAGGCAAGAGAAAAAGCGGAAGACGCAGGGAAACACTGAGAAGAACATTGATGAGAGAGGCAAGATCAGCAGGATTCGGTTCCCTCAATGAGATAGAGCTGCTTCCACAGAACAGAGACAAATGACGAGATTTGATAAAATATCTTTAAAAGAATTAAAAACTGCTAGAACAAAAATTCAGATTATAGAAGGAGTATCTTGGTCTACGCTCTATGGGCCGGCGACGGCTCGAAAGGTCAATAGAATAGAAAGTGTGATTTGGAAGCCATAGCCCAGGCTGTGACTCCATACTCTAGAACTGGTCTGACTCTTCTTACGTATAGTCTTCTCAAAATATTTTTGTCTGCCCCCCCAGTCTGTTCCTGCCAATATCTCATACTATTTTATCGTTTTCTGGCTTTCTTCCTTGCTCTGTCTATCTGATTTTTCCAAGTCATTCTGCGATTCATGGTGACGCCAAGATATGTTGGAATTTGGTCAATAAGGAGTGTATGGTCTTTTACCTTTAAGTTTTCAGAGAGTGTGTTTCTTGATAGGCTGAAAATTGTATATGTAGTTTTTTTTTTTATTTCGTTAATTGGTAAGAACCAGGTGTTCGTCCATTTTTCAAGTTCACCTAGGGCATCTTGCATCCTGGGTCCAGCCATCGACATACTTTCCTCGCGAGCCCATAACGCCAGATCATCTGCGTATATTGCTGAGTGTATTCTGGGTGGAATGTCCATTACGATGTCATTTATGAAAATTAAAAAGAGTGTTGGGGACAAGACTCTGCCTTGTGGGACACCTTGTTTATAGGGACTTTCTTACTTAGTTGACCTTGAACTTGTACTCTGGACGTTCTATTCTGAAGGTATTGAGAGACCCAATTGAATAAACGACCCTGGATGCCAAGTCTTAAAGCTTGTTCTTTAAACCCTCTCGCCAAACCCTATCAAAAGTCTTATCCATGTCGACCCACACTGCCAATATGTGTTTCTTTTCTTGTAGAGCATCCTCTATTTCCTGTGCAATGTAGGTGACCAGGTCTTCAGTTGATCTGTGCTGATGGAATCCACTTTGTTGTGGTACGATTTGTTGTTTTGTCTCCAACTGCCACATAAGTCTTCTGTTAACCAGCCTTTCCATGAGTTTACTCAGGCAGCTCAGTAGGCTAAATGCCCTATAGCTATTTGGGTCTAGTGGGTCTTTTCCACACTTGACGATGGGCACCATTATAGCTTCTTTCCAGATTGCTAGCACATGACCTCTCTTCCAGCTATCATTTATTATCCTTAGAAGCTGGCTCTTGGCTTTCTGTCCCAGATTTAGGAGCATTTCGTTGGAGATTCCATCTTTACCAGGGGAACTTTTGAGCTTCAATTCTTTGAGGGCTGCATCTAATTCAGTTGGGGTAAAGATGGTCGTCTGATGCTCTATTGCTAAAGGCATGTGTTTTGTATTTTTGGTTTTCCCGTCTTGCAACTTTCTGTTTGTCTATTGAAATGTTTATTCTACTAATGTTTTTGTAAGTGTCTATCAGTAGATTTGCTGCCATTTTGCCTGTGAGGATGTTTTGATTGTTTGTTAATGATATTGGAGGTCGGCAGTTGTTTTCGTCGCTCAGAGCTTACGCAAGTTTCTATAGTTTATGACCATTTTTGTCTAGGTTAAGGCTCTCTGTTTTGTCTATCCAGCTCTGTCTTGCTGATATCATGACCTCACGTCTGTATTTGGCCCAGGCTGCTTTGTAGGCAATGTTGCTCTCTGTGCTGTGTGATGTTTCAGCTAGTTCTCTGACAGAGTCCAGTTCCTCTTCTAGTCTTTGTATTTCCTTGCTTCAGTATGGCTTGTAGTTTCTTCTTGATCCTCGAGGAATGGATTCTTTAGCAGCTCTCAGGATTCCATTTGTTAACCGCTCTATCATATTATTGACCTTCTTTTCGTGGATGTTAATAAGCGCAGTATATGCATCAGTGAGCCTTGCAAACTTTGCCCAATCTGCTCTCTTATAGTTCCAGCGGGGAAGAGGTATTTGCAACTCCTGTTTGTGAGCAAGATCCACTGAAAGTTTGACTGGTCTATGGTCACTATCTCCAAGTTGGTTCAGCACTTTTCTGGTTATTTTGATAGATATGTCTCAAGTTGCAAATGCTAGGCCGGGAGTGGAAGTTGTTTTCCATCTTCTTGAGTAGAAGATTGGGGGGGGGGGGGGTCCTCCCTAGAGTTTATGAGGAATAGGTTGTTGTCTATTTCCCATTCTTCCACTTCTTCACCTCGAACATTGGACTCCTTATATCCCCATCTTTCAGAGTGGCTGTTAAAGTCTCCTACTACCAGACACTTTGATGGTGTTATTTTCATTGTTATCCTAATTTGAATAATTATCCTAAGTTGAATTAACTTACGTTAAGTGGTACACGCATAAATGATGTATCTGTGATCTAGAAAAAGAAATAATTTAAGCGAAGAAAAAGCTAATTAGAGCACGTGTCGTGTTAAGATCTCAATCAAAGTTTGGACATGTTTAAATAGATTTAACTGTTAACTGTTAACTGTTAACTGATTGTTAACTCCTGCACGGATGTCGACCTTGTCAGAAGATTATTTGCTAAAACTTTGACGATTTGCTTGATACATGTGGTGGAGCGGATGCAAGGAGCTACCGAGTGAAACTGTTAGCATGAAGAGAAGAGATGAGACAATCACACAGAGCAGCTCCCTCTAAAGTGCTGTCCCAGTGCCTGCCATCTTCAAGCAAATCTAATGAGCCACTTGTAGACTGCGATGTTTGATAAAGAGCAGCTCCTCTACTGTCCCAGTGTCTGCCATCTTCAAGCAAATCTAATGAGCCACTTCTAGGCTGGAATGTTTGATAAAGAGCAGCTTCCACGATCTTGAGTGACGGACATAATGGTTGGTCTAGAAACTCATGTACCAGCACGCCGATGTTTTAAAACTCGGTGTTGTCCGACTGGGTCAACCCTTCCTGGCACTTTGTCCTTGTCTCTCTCCCTCTCCCCCCCCCCTCTCTCTCTCTCTCTGTCTTTGCCAGCCAGCCATCATTATTTTTATATAACAGAAACGTAATACTGGTTTATTTTTTATTATAAATCTAGTTCTATGAGATATTAATGCCAAATTAAGATAAGAAAAAAAATTACCTCTCTTTGCATACGTGATTAATAAGCAAATAGACGGACATTTTTACCGGTCATCAAACAATTTCGTTTCCTTTCATTAATGTTACCATTCTTTATGATTTTTCTGTTATGATTATTGATGACATTAATGTTACTATTCTTAACGATATCAATTTTACGATTCTCTTAATTACATTAATTTTACGATTCTTGGTGGTATTAATGTTACAATTGTTGATATTAGTGGTATAATTCTTGATGATATTAATGTTATGATACGTGAAGGCATTAATGTTACGACACTTTGTGATATTAATATTAAAATTCATAGTTTTATTTATATTGCAATTATTGATATTAATGTTTTTGTTCCTGATGATATTAATGTTATTGTTCCTGATGATATTAATGTTATTGTTCCTGATGATATTAATGTTATTGTTCCTGATGATATTAATGTTATTGTTCCTGATGATATTAATGTTATTGTTCCTGATGATATTAATGTTATTGTTCCTGATGATATTAATGTTATTGTTCTTGATGATATTAATGATATTGTTCCTGATGATATTAATGTTATTGTTCCTGATGATACTAATGTTATTGTTCCTGATGATATTAATGTTATTTTCCTGATGATATTAATGTTATTATTCCTGATGATATTAATGTTATTGTTCCTGATGATATTAATGTTATTGTTCCTGATGATATTAATGTTATTGTTCCTGATGATATTAATGTTATTGTTCCTGATGATATTAATGTTATTGTTCCTGATGATATTAATGTTATTGTTCCTGATGATATTAATGATATTGTTCCTGATGATATTAATGTTATTGTTCCTGATGATATTAATGTTATTGTTCCTGATGATATTAATGTTATTGTTCCTGATGATATTAATGTTACGACACTTGGTGATATAGAACGATTGTTGATGCTTGCATCACAATACATGACCGAGTAAACAAAGAACAGCAATGGGGGATAAAAACGACATATGGAGGATACAAACAACATATGGAGGATACAAACAACATATGGAGGATACAAACAACATATGGAGGATACAAACAACTATGGAGGATACAAACAACATATGGAAGATACAAACAACTATGGAAGATACAAACAACATATGGAGGATACAAACAACATATGTAGGATACAAACAACGATGGAAGATACAAACAACATATGGAGGATACAAACAACTATGGAAGATACAAACAACATATGGAGGATACAAACAACATATGGAGGATACAAACAACTATGGAAGATAAAAACAACATATAGAGGATACAAACAACTATGGAAGATACAAACAACATATATAGGATACAAACAACTATGGAAGATACAAACAACATATGTAGGATACGAACAACTATGGAAGATACAAACAACATATGGAGGATTCAAACAACTATGGAGGATACAAACAACATATGGAGGAAATCAACATCTAACCGACCTAATATTGTGCATCTACACCATCAACAACTGGCTATAAAGACCACTTCGAAGTTAGATCAGGAGTAAGACAGGGGTACATACTATCTTCCTGCCACCTCCATTGTTTATAACATACATGCACTACATATACTAGTTAGCCAACCCATTGGATCATCATCATCATGTGCCATACCGGTTGGCGTAGGCGATCATGTCCTTCCACAATCTTTTATCTAAAGTGCATCGTATCAGTTCTGTTGTTGACTGCTTTCCATTCCATGACACCAAGCCATCTATAGTCCGTTCAGATTCGTTTGCCTAGACATTAATTTATTTTTTTCAAAAACTTTTTGTTCATTTGCATTGATCTTTTGAAGTTAGGTTTAGAATACTAATGTCGCTATAAAAATATTTTTTTATCAAAGAAATGTGATCCAGTTTCAAAGATGCCTTATTTAACCTATATTTAAAAAAAGTTAATCGATATTATAAACAACGGCGGGATTATGTAGATGCTTACATCTCGCAGCTGATTCTTTAACATATAGGCATGACCTTCACGGCTGAATGCGCACCGTCCTAAAATAGTTATGTTTCCACTATAAATTTTTATAAAGAAATGTTACATATGAAATTTCCCGTTTAGCACAAAATGACATTTTAGCCGAAACCGGAAATTATGTGACGTCAAAATCACGGCCGTAGACTCGAGTTCGAGTCATAATTCAGAGGCAAATCTCAATATTTACAGAAAGGAGGCGGCACTATCCATATTATCTTCTGCAAGTCTATGTGAGAATGAATATAAAGGCAAAATATTTTACTAAGCATAACATTGCTATAAAGATTTATCAATACTTCTGCAGAGAGCGTAAAAAGGGACATCTTTATTGTTCTTTATCAAACCCTGAGAAGAGAACAATGCATATTTTAGGTTTGTGTAAACGTTCATTTGATCGAATAGTTAAAGGAAGCGGATATTTATTGCCAACAAATGCAAGAAAGCAAGGAAGGAAAGAAACGTTAGACAGTTTTGATAAGGACCTAGTAAAAAGAGAAATCTGTCGAATGTTTGATATAAACGAAAAGTGACACTTAGAAAGTTGAAGCTTTGGCTGAAAACTAACAACGACATTGAAATATCAAAAACTTCATTATGGAAAATATTAAGAAGTGCAGGCTTCACCTTTAGAAAGTATGCTGGTGGAAAAAACATTATTTGTGAGAAGCCACATCTAGTAGCTCTTAGAAGCAAGTATTTACGTGAAGTGAAGGAAATGCGCGAAAATGATTATGATATTGTTTATTTAGATGAAACTTGGATCAATGCTCATCATACAAATGAAAAGGAATGGCAGTTAGCAGATGGAAGTATTAAAAGATCAGTACCAAGCAGTAAAGGGCAACGTTTGATAGTTGCACATGCAGGTAGCAGACATAATGGGTTGTTGCAGAATGCTCATCTCGTTTTCATTTCAAAATCCATAGACAATAGAGACTACCACTCCGAAATGAATGGGCACATATTTAAAGACTGGATCGAGAAAAGTATCCTTCCAATATTAGATCGACCTTCTTGTCTGATAATGGACAATGCTTCATACCATAACGTAGTTAACGTAGAAGATAGAATCCCAACATCATCAAGTACAAAAGATGCAATCAAAACGTGGCTCATAAAAGAACACATACAAGTTAACGACAGCTACTTGAAACCCGAAATGCTTAGCCTTGTAAAACAGACACAACGTACAAAGATATTTAAAATAGACAAGTTAATTCAAGAACATGGCCATAGATGTTTGAGACTACCTCCATATCATGCACACTTAAATCCTATAGAACTAGTTTGGGCAAAAGTTAAAGGACACGTAGCATATACAAATAAAACTTTCAAATTATGCGATGTTGAGACACTTACAAATCAGGCTCTATCAAATATAAATAAAGACTACTGGGTAAAATGTGAGGATCATGTGTTACGACAAGAAGAGGAATATTGGAAAAAGGATGGTTTGTTGTTTGTTCAGCCGAAAGCAGTAATCGACCTATTTGACTCGTCTGATTCTGAATGATCATTACTCTGATTAAGTCTACAGATAAATAGTTTGATTTGCAAAATTTCCTAGTTGATTTGTTAAACAGTTTATTGTTCAAGACCACCCAAGCAATCAAAAATATGTTATAAGCAAACCAACAACCATTACTTTGAATGGAAGCCTGCTTGAGTCAGTACAGAAGTTCAGCTATCTTGGATCCACTATTACAGCCACACTTTCCTTAGATGAGGAACTAAATGTACGTATTTGAAAGGCAGCGACAACATTTGGGAAACTCACACCAAGAGCATGGAACTATATCAAATTGACTCTACGAACAAAAGTTCTATATATAATTTAAAATTTGTATACTTGCCACCAAGTAAAATTTTATGGACACGCCTATGGGTCATCGTTGCACTAGATTACTGTAAAACATTTTGATTAGGGTCAAAATAATAGTTAAATGGGCAAAGATCAAAGGAATTCGCCGCTTTAAGAAAACCGTTATAGCTAGACATCGAGTAACACATATGTTCTCGTGACATGGACATTTTAACACCGTATGCCAACAATCATGTGAAATCATCAAGAACTTTTTGAATTATAAATCATAACATCTCGGCAAACGAATCTGAACGGACTATAGTATTTTCTCTCTTTGTCGTCCGCGATCTCTCTTTCCTTTTATTTTGCCAGTTGTAACCAAGTATTCCAACTTTCCTATTCTCATGATGTGCCCGAACAAAAATGTTGATTGTTTCTTTCTGATGTTTTTTTAGGAGATGCCTTTTTGTGTTGGTCTCTTTAAGAACCTCCTCATTGGTCTTTTTAGTTGTCCAGAGAGCTTTCAACATTCTTTTGAGAAATCCCATCTATGTGGCCTCTAATCGTCTTTTCATTTGTTTGTCTACTGTCGATGATTCACTTCCATACGACAAAACTGGTTCTATATAGCACCGATGAACTCTCTTTCTCATTTCTATTGACATAGATTTGTTGCATAAGATATTTTTCATTTTCTGAAATGCTATTCTGGTATATATTGATCTTTGAACCCATTGGATACAGAGGAAATTAACGAGCTTCTGGTTGAAGACTACCAAGTACTAATACATGGAAAAAATAGAAGACCTATAAGAACACTTAAATATACTAAACAGTACCAGTACAAAATACAACACGAAAATCAACATGAACGAAACAGAAGTCGTGAATATCGTAAATGAGAAGCAGAATATCAACATAACTATAGGTGGCAGACAAAACAAGTAAAGGAATTTAAATACATAGGAAGTCTAGTAACAAACAACAATTCACAATCAGCAGAAATAGACTCAAGATGCAACACAGCTTGTCAAATCATTGGACAGCTATCGCTGCTATTGTCCAACAAGGATATATCTATATAGGCAAAACGGTCACTGTACAATACAATCTTCATCTCAATGGTGAGCTACCAAAGCCAGTCCTGAACCCTAGATACAAGAACAATAAGAAATATAACCACCACCGAGATGAAATGTGTTAGACGAACGTTAGGAAACAACCTAAGAGAAACGATCAGAAATGAAAACTAAGGATAAAGCAAGGAATAATTCCCACCATATAATACATAAATAAACAAGATATAAAATGGTTTGGCCACGTGACAAGGCAGAAAGATCAAAACACAACACAACGAGCCTTCAATCAACGTTGTGAGAACACCAGAACTAAGGGCTGGCCACGAAAAAGACTGACGAAATATTAGAAACTCTAGGAAAT
>JAVIAB010000160.1:8128365-8282431 GCA_032433765.1 Megaustenia siamemsis
TCCTCTCTCAGACAAGATCATGTCTCAGACACAGACAAGAATCTCTCTCAGCCACAGACAAGATCCTTTCTCGGACATAGACAAGATCCCCTCTCAGACAAGACCCTCTCTCTGACATAGACAAGATCCTCTGTCAGACACAGACAAGATCCTTTCTCAGACATAGACAAGATCCTCTCTCAGACAAGATCCTTTCTCAGACACAGACAAACACCTATTTCAGACAAGTTCCTTTCTCTTGGACAACACCGACAAGATTTTCTTGGACACAGACAAGATTCTCTTGGACATGGACAAGATCCTCTCTCAGACATAGACAAGATCCTCTCTCAGACACAGACAAAGCCTCTCTCAGACACAGACATGATCCTCTCTCAGACACCGACAAGATCCTTTCCCAGTGACAGAAAAGATTCAAAAGAACGGCCTGGCGTTATATCGACCACGACATCCACAAAATGTGATATTGATCATTGACAAGTTTCAACACTCCCAACATTCCCCATTCCCTGAAGTCATTGAAGGAACCCCTACTGACCGACTTACATTATTCAAATTTCTGGGTAGTTGTACTTACTTTCTGTCCATACTCTATCAACTGAAATAGAAAGCTAACTTCAGCAACGAGGTTTCTCAACGAATTTATGTTTTGTTGTCTTCACTATTTCAGCCAAACTGTGATTGAATACGGTTTTGTGCGAGGTGCGGGACAATTACAGCCACCAACTGAACTCTTGAAATGACCTGGGCTAAATGCATCATCTTTTAGTGCGCTCCTTCTATGAAGCTTGGATCCTCGTTGAGAGAGGGCGAGAGAGACTGTTGAGGAAATATCTATGAACCTCTATGACACAGTATCATTGTAGTATTAATAGTGGTACTTCGGGTCTCATAATAGTGGTACTTCGGCGCTCTTAACATTGATAATTCGGCTCTCATAATAGTGGTACTTCGGCTGTCATAATAGTGGTAATTCGGCTCTCATAATAGTGGTACTTCGGCTTTCATAATAGTGGTACTTCGGCTTTCATAATAGTTGTACTTCGGCTCACATATTATTGGTACTCCGGCTTTCATAATAGCGGTACCTCGGCACACATAATATTGGAACTCCGGATTTCATAATAGTGGTACTTCGGCTCACATAACATTGGTACTCCGGCTTTCATAATAGTGGTACTTCGGCTTTCATAATAGTGGTACTTCGGCTCACATAATATTGGTACTCCGGCTTTCATAATAGTTGTACTTCGGCTATCATAATAGCGGTACTTCGGCTCTCATAATATTGGTACTTCGGCTCTCATAATAGTGGTACTTCGGCTCTCATAATAATGATACTTATGCTCTCAAAATAGTGGTACTTCGGCTCACATAATGTTGGTACTTCGACTCTCATAGTAGTGGTATTTTGGCTCTCATAATAGTGGTACTTCGGCTGTCATAATAATGGTACTTCATCTCTTATAATAGTGGTACCTCGGCTCTCTTAATATTGGTACTTCGGCTCTCATAATAGTGGTACTTCGGCTCTTATAATAGTGGTACTTCGGCGCTCTTAACATTGATAATTCGGCTCTCATAATAGTGGTACTTCGGCTGTCATAATAATGGTACTTCAGCTCTTATAATAGTGGTACTTCGGCTCTCATAATAGTGGTACTTCGGCTCTTATAATAGTGGTACTTCGTCTCTTATAATAATGGTACTTCGGCTCTCATAATAGTGGTACTTCGGCTCTTATAATAATGGTACTTCGGCTCTTATAATAGTGGTACTTCGGCTCTTATAATAATGGTACTTCGGCTCTTATAATAATGGTACTTCGGCTCTTATAATAGTGGTACTTCGGCTCTTATAATAGTGGTACTTCGGCTCTTATAATAGTGGTACTTCGGCTCTTATAATAGTGGTACTTCGGCTCTTATAATAGTGGTACTTCGGCTGTCATAATAGTGATACTTCGTCTTTTATAATAATGGTACTTCGGCTCTTGTAATAGTGGTGCTTCGGCTCTCTTAATATTGGTATTTCGGCTCTCATAATAGTGGTACTTCGGCTTTCATAACAGCAGTACTTCGGCTCTCATAATAGTGGTACTTCGGCTTTCATAATAGTGGTACTTCGGCTCTTATAATTGTGGTACTTCGGCTCTTATAATAGTGGTACTTCGGCTTTCATAACAGCAGTACTTCGGTTCTCATAATAGTGGTACTTCGGCTCTCATAATATTGGTACTTCGGCTCTCATAATAGTGGTACTTCGGCTTTCATAATAGTGGTACTTCGGCTCTCATAATAGTGGCACTTTGCGTGTGTTGTAGGCTGTGCTAGATCGGCCCAGCTCAGCCTTATTGAACAGTTTATGAACACCGTCACAGACAGATTTATATAACACGTCAGTCACGTATAAAAAAAATACTTCACTGATTTATTTACAAGTTCAACTTACAAACACTCTCTATGCTGGGCCTCATAGTTCGCTCCAACCGGTCACTGTGGTATCAATGAGGTATTAGCTTACATTAATTACTTCTACTTCAACTACTAGCTGTTACTTTGCGCACTTCAACCATGTATCTACTCACAACCTAATATCTGCACAATTCTAAACTAGTCTTCCTACTATTGTTCCTACGCGGACCAGCCTCTTACTGCCCACTAGCCTATAAATGACTACCCTCTCTGTCTCTCTTCTTCATTTTCTGTCCGCGCAGTCCGTTATGTACTTGCGTCTTAACCAATCAAATCATGGCACATCATAGTCTGAGTCTCAAACTTATCAACTTCCCTTAACTGTACTCACCCCTTTGTGTTTCTAACATGTCCTCATGATTACAAGATTTTCCTATCGCGTCCCTTCACTCAAACTACTCTGTCACTTCCACCTTCATTTGTTCTAACCATGCTAGCTCACAACTTATTTCGTTCATGCCTCTTTCCCTTAGTACACGATGGTTCTCAATTTTACACTCCACACGATGGTTCTCCCCATTCTCCTTACACTGTCGCCAAATACACTATCATTACATCCACTGCTACATGATCTTATGTATTGTCTTTGATGTGGTTATGTTAATCAAAATATATATTTATTTACTCATATTATCGACCTGTCTTGCTGTAGATGTGATTTACCACTCCTTTCTCATGTCCATAAAAAAAAAGTAAAATACCCCCGTCACGCCAAGTGGCGTATAGGGAAATATGGTGTTAGTGACCCTATATTTTATAGACCTTCAGTACATGATTTTTGGGGTAATGTGGTCGGTATTACGCCCGTGCTGCTTTACTTTCATTTAAGGCTGGGTGAACCCGGAAGCCGTTGGTTGGGATCGAACCCTACCCCTTGTCCTTTTTAGTCCAGTTCACTAACCACTGAGCTATCGCGGCTCCCTTGTCATGTCCATAAATTTCTCCATATATTTCTATCAGATTTATTCACTCTGTGCTACGGACGTATTAGTTCAATATTACGTCATAAAACTTAGGGTGATTTCGGGATTTCCTTCTCAGCCCGCAAACATCAATTAAACTTTATATGACTCTAGATTTTTCATTGATGATTATAAATAGACCATCGCTGTATGCTATTTCTTATAATAAATATTACAGTATAAGTAGATAATTGTTATTTCTTCTTCACTGTTATAAATATATCAAATGCCTTGCTTGTCTAGATGAATCGTTGCTAACGACTGCCAGGCTTATCCCATGACCCAATAATCGCAATCACATTTTCTCAAAAACACGTTTTCTGTATGTAACGCCGACCAGTGCTGTGGACAATTAAAGAGCGACGTCCGCAAATAAAAGTGCATCCCATTGCTAGTAAATGCATGATTAGCTTTAACCGCGACTTTAATTTCATTTAAACATAGCATACTTTCTTTCTTTTAACCGGCTGTTTGTGCCGTATAGCGTCGAATATAAGAGATATGTATAATTGTTATGCCTTAACTGATAAGGTCAGATTTGATATTTAAACTTGTACAAGTTTTATTTAGAAACGCCATTGATGAGGCTGGGATTGTGCGCTGTTATATAGTTGACAATTACAAGGGAGATCAATCTGTCTGAACGAGGGAATTAAGTCCGCGGATAATTAATGCCACATCAGTCACATTGGTCTATATATTTATACTTATAAACACTTTAAATGATATAAATGATGTAATTCATTATTAAGATACTATTTATACCAATGCCAGATCAATTTACTTACTGTGTCCATTTCATGTTTTATAATTCCGAGCTAAGAACGACATAAGATTTTAAAAAAAAAGGAAAACTATTTTAAGCACATATATTTATCTTACCTATTCTACTGTCAGTACAACTCAGTTCAGGACTGTCCAGATCTATTAGCATCTCTAACTTATCACTTGTGTATCTATTCCCAGCATTCTACTGCCGCTACCACACAGTTCAGGACTGTCCAGATCTATTAGCATCTCTAACTTATCACTTGTGTATCTATTCCCAGCATTCTACTGCCGCTACCACACAGTTCAGGACTGTCCAGGTCTATTATAGTCTCTAACTTTTCACTTGTGTATCTATTCCCATCATTCTACTGCCGCTACCACACAGTTCAGGACTGTCAAGATCTATTATAATCTCTAACTTTTCACTTGTGTATCTATTCCAACCATTCTACGTCACACACCTTTCATTGAGAGATAGTACAAGAACTCTTCAATGTTATGTTATAAATATGTAGAACTATTCTAAACGAAGGGAATCCCCTTATATATGTATATATATATATATATATATATATATATATATATATATATATATGGCCCCTTGCCTTGACAATAAGGCGGTTGGTAGCAAGCAATCCTGAAATGTTAGTAGTTTTGTCAAAATATTAGTGTATTGTGCTGGATGCAGCTTTGCTGAACAGCTTCTCTCGTGGCTGAATCTGCCAATATTGGACAAACAGATCCACCCACAGAATGAACATGATGTATTTGTGGTGTCTGGCATCGTCTTCTTTTCCCTGTGCCTTTTGTCTTCTAAATTTGATATCAGCACTGCCTCGAAAGTTGATGTGCCATTTTTTTTTACTTGTGTTCTCCGTGTGCTACGATCTGCAACCAAATTTTTCCAGTTTCTTTCACTGATAGAGAATTCCCCCAAGGAAGTCTTGCAAACATCTTTATGTCTCAGCACTGGTCTGTCCTTTGGTCTCTTTACTTTCAAAGTTCGCCTCTCAATATTTGTTTGGAATACAAATGTTTACCATTCTCCGACTCCTAAATGTTGCCATGATGGATGGGAATTTGGCTTGTTGTAAGAAATTAGACTGTTATATGTATATTTTTGAGTATTAGTAAATAAATATAATATATTATGTAATAATTAATAATGTATAATAATATTGAATAACAAAATGTGTATATTGTAGAGGGTGAGGAAGAAAACAACAGCAGCCTTTTAGCAAGATCTTGAAGATGACACTAACTTCGCTGTCTCACTAGGATGGTAGGACAGCACCAGTCTGTGATCTTAGAGCCTGTAGTTACCTCCCTTTGTAGTAAATTCTTACTCACATTCACCCGTTGGGGCCAGCGAGTGGTGCTGTGTTAGGTTGTAGGTGTGTCTCGTCACATACATCTTCTCAATTGTGCAAATTGTGGAATACATGACATATGTTAATGATGCAAACTGTGAAACCATCAAACATTGTTCACGTGTGCAATATTTGGGGCGAACTCAAATTTTCGTTTTTTCCCCCCAGTTTATAGCCACGCTATTTACAGATTATATAAGATACTTACATTATATAGGTAATGGAACAACTGAAATTAAAGATATTAGATTTATCTTGAGAAGAAATGTTTGCATCTTTAACGTCTCTTTTCTCCAACTTAATGATGAACAAATGTTTGTGTTTGTATTAAATCAATGGTTCATATCGGCCTCGGTTGTCAAGGCGACTGACGTCAGTCAATAAAGCGCCGTTATCTACAGGAAACATATTAGCACTAACAGCAACTTCCCTAGAGGTTTTGTGGTAGGGAGGCAACCTCTACTGACCTTATCCCTGATGGTGTTGCCGTGACGAGCACACCGTGAATTGAAGAATGCAATAACCATGTCATCGTTACATTCCTCAACACATCACGTGATGACTCAAGACGCAGTGGAGATCTCGTTCACAAGGTTATCAATTCAGTTCTCTGGTTACAAATTCATTTTTTGTTTCTCAATAAACTCCCACTACACAATATATTGGATATAACCATTGCTGAATGAATACAACTTTATATTTTATTATTATTAGTATATTAATTTGGATGATTCCACTGGCACGGGCGGTTGAGCAATTATGGATTTTAATTCGTTTGCAGTGATACCGGGGATTTCTATAACTATATATCTTACTTTGTCCATTTGAATTGTCTAAGGCAACTTTGATGGTTTTGACCTGTCCCGGTTCTGTAAGAAAATCACCACAACAACTCTGACCATTATACAATTCCGTTTATGATAATTCAGCTTCCGTGTATTTTCTCTTCATGATTGAAGGCAACAAATATTGCCGCTGAAGTTAAGATTTAAGACAACAAACATTATGCTGAGGTCATACGAGTCAAATTGGACATACAGAGGACCAGAAATACTCAGAGAAAAGTGGAAGACGCCTTGCGCAATATGAAAGCAGGAAAAGCTCCTGGACCAGATAATATAACTAAAGAAGAGATTGAAGCCATGGGTGATTTTGGAATAGAAATAATAACAAAAATATTGAATGATATCCACAACAGCGGATATATACCAGACGACTTGTTCAAATCAATATTAATAGCCCTACCAAAGAAATCTGGAGCGATTGAATGCGATGATCATCGCAAAATAAGCCTTATGAGTCATATGACTAAGATATTACTAAGAATCATCATGCGAAGAGTGCGAAACAAAATCAGTCTAGAAATTAGCGATGAACAGTGTGATTTTGTTAGAGATAAAGGAACAAGCAATGCAATTTATATCATAAGATCTTTAGTAGAAAGAGCCATAGAGGTGAAAACAGATCTATACCTATGTTTCATAGATTACACCAAGGCATTTGACAAAGAAAAGCACTAAAAAATAATCACAATTTTAGAAAGCATAAACGTAGACAGCAAAGATCTAAGAATAATAAAGAACATGTACTGGTAACAAACAGCGTCCATAAGAACTGGAAACCAATTGGGAATGTTTCAACAAATAAAACAGGGTGTTAGACAAGGTTGTGTGCTGTCACCAGATTTGTTTATTATATATATAGTGAGATTATTTAAGATACATAAGGGGCATGCCTGGAATAACAATTGGAGGTCATAATATAAATAATATAAGGTATGCCGATGATATAGTATTAATCGCTAAGAGTGAAAATGAGTTACAAGAAATGTTGGACATTATAGTGAAAGAAAGCAAAAATAAAGGTCGCATCCTTAATACAAAAAAGAGACAGAAGTAATGGTAACAACAAAGAAAAAGACATCACCTCAGTGCAAAATAACGACAAGTGGAACAATATTAAAACAGGTAAATGAATTTAAATATTTGGGAACTTTGTTAACCTCAGACGGAAGATGTACAAAAGAGGTGAGATGCAGAATGGCCCAGGCAAAAGCAGCTTTCCAGAAAATGGGGAAGATACTTTGCAATCCATTTGTGACAATAGAAACAAGAAAAAGAGTTATTTAATGTTATGTAGAGCCAGTCTTAACATATGGCCGCGAATCATGAACAATAGGACAACAGACAAGAAAATCACTGGAGTCTGTAGAAATGTGGTTTTACAGAAGAATGTTGAAAATACTATGGACAGCTAAGAAATGTAATGAAAATCTTCTGAAAGAGGCCAAAGCAAAAAGAGAGCTAATTTCCAATATTATGAAGAAACAATCATAATTTTTTGGCCATGTAATGAGAAGAGAACAACTGGAATATATTGTAACAACTGGGAAAATTGAGGGACTCAAAGATAGAGGGAAGCAAAGAGAAAAAATATTAGACAGCTGAAGAGAATGGCCTGGCAGAAGGTCAACAACAGAAATGATAAAGAACTGTCGAGATCGAAAGTTGTGGAGAGACATGATCACCTACGCCAGTAGGCCCGGTACTTGATGATGATGAATGAAGAGCTCAAAGATTTCAAATATTGGAAAATGAAGCAACAAATGGGAAACAGCACCATAATTAAAAACAGGAGATGCAAGGAGTAATTATAAGGACCTGCAGTTAGTAATGGCCTTATTCTTGTGATTTGCTTTGTAAAATCTGCTGAATATAGAGAACTAAACAAGATACGACATGCATAAACGATATTGTCAAACAGTCTTTAATGTCAAACAGTCTTAAATGTCAAACAGACTTAAATGTCAAACAGACTTAAATGTCAAACAGACTTAAATATCAAGCAGACTTAAATGTCAAACAGACTTAAATGTCAAACAGACTTAAATATCAAGCAGACTTAAATGTCAAACAGACTTAAATGTCAAACAGACTTAAATATCAAGCAGACTTAAATATCAAGCAGACTTAAATGTCAAACAGACTTAAATGTCACAAATAACGGTGATAACACTATTTGTATAGACCGCTGTTTCTTCAGATCTTCACGCTTTCCAATGTCTAATGGCGATATCATTCTTGTGTTTTGTGTGTGCCTTTCAATATCATATTACTCGTCCATCGTCTCCCTAGTTCTCTCGCCTTTGTGTTTTATTCTAATTATCCCGTCGCGTCCCTTGCTTCAACCCTTGATCTAACATGCAACAATGTTGCTATCTAGATGAATTATTCAGACAGGATATTTTTCAATAAAATCTCCTGATGTTGTAAGCCCATATCTGGTTACATCGTTTGACTTGTCGTCAGCTTATTGCGGTCGGATATGTTACCAGCTTAATTCACGAACTAAACATCTCAAAAACCCTTTGTAAAGAGCATGTTTTCAATTGATCTCACTTCTCCTCAACTCTAAATAACACAATTGACTGATACTCAGCTTAAAAGGTCATAAATCATAGCTCATTAAAAACATTATTGTTAATGACAAATCTAGAATGTTTTACTTACACTAAATTGGTTCATAATATTTGAAATAATCTGAGAAGACATTGAGATTTGATTTTAAAGAAACCACATTTCAGAAGAAATCTTCTATTTTAACTTTCTCGTGTACGCCTTCAGGTGTCGAGGGATCTACACAAGTTCTAGCTATTACTAGAAAATAAATATGGCAACAATATGGACTCAACATCCGTCTAATCAACGTGTGTAAAAACTTGTACCAAAACAGCGAAGTCAAAGCTAGAACCGATGTTAGACATTCTAAGGCGTTTACCATCCAGACATGAGTCAGGGATGTGTAGCTACACATCTGTTATTCCCCACGTGTAGAGACCACAATGCAAATGAGCAAGACCTGGAGAATGTCGTAGTGCTCTAAGTGAGTTCTTCTTTCATGACGTCAAGGCTATAGTAACACATTCACAAAATGAATTACAACATAATGACGTGAATGAGGCATGAAAGACCCATGATATAGAGATCAATATGGGAAAGATAGAGGTCATGATTAGCAGCAGAAATGAGAACAATTGGCAGATTACTTCCGGCAACAAAGGGCGAAAACAAGGAAAATATAACAAGAGTTGAAACAAGGAAAATATAACAAAAGTTGAAACAAGGAAAATATAACAAGAGTAGAAACAAGGAAAATATAACAATAGTTTAAACAAGGAAAATATAACAAGAGTTAAACAAGAAAAATATAACAAGAGCTGTAACAAGGAGAGTATAACGGTCTTAAACAATGAAAAGATAACAAGAGCTGAAACAAGGGAAATATAACAAGAGCCGGAACATAGACAATTTAACAAGAGCTGTAACAAGGAAAATATAACAATGAAAATATAACAAGAAAAAATATTTTAAATATTTTAGAAGTAGCAAAAAAATGGAAGACTTGTGACCAGAACTGAGAGCAACAGATACAAGAAAGTAAATAACAGGACAATTAACATCCATTATAAATACAAACGCGTGATGGTGAATGCAATAGGAGCAATACACAACTGTTTATTCCGAGTGTGTGCTATCAGTGTCACACATGTACATTAACAGCAAATAAGAAAAGAATAGTTATAACTACTGAAGTAAGATGTCACTGAAGAATAACTGAACGTGACAGTAAGAGACAATATAGAATAAATAAATTAGGACACGATTGGTTGTTACACATAGCCATCATCTTGTGAATGATTTGTATAACGGGTATTTTTTGTTTTGTTATTTGATTTGTTGCTTCTGTTGTCTCATCTAACACTGTTGTATACTGAAAATTGTAATGCATCAAGAAATCATAATTAATTATGTTAAAAACAGGTAAATAATTCTTATCAAATACCTTGTTTCTACCAATACGTTTTTTTCTCTCTCACATTGCATGTCTTTTCTTACGCATTAATCCATTTTCAATTCATTATCAATTTCTCTGTCTTTGAACAGCCACACAGTAGACTTCATTTACCTGACTCCACCTCCCTTGTCTCCTATCATCATCGAATTGCATATCCTTTGTAGAACACTGAATCTCTGTCTCTAGCCAGTTCTCCCACAGAACGTTGCATTCATCAAAGCCCTTCTAAAAGAATATATGTCTCCAGCCAGATATCCCACAGAGCGTTGTATTCATCAAAGCCCTTCTAAAAGAATATCTGTCTCCAGCCAGATCTCGCACAGAACGTTGTATTCATCAAAGCCCTTCTAAAAGAATACCTGTCTCCAGCCAGATCTCGCACAGAACGTTGTATTCATCAAAGCCCTTCTAAAAGAATACCTGTCTCCAGCCAGATCTCGCACAGAACGTTGTATTCATCAAAGCCCTTCTAAAAGAATACCTGTCTCCAGCCAGATCTCGCACAGAACGTTGTATTCATCAAAGCTTTTCTAAAAGAATATCTGTCTCCAGCCAGATCTCCCACAGAACGTTGTATTCATCAAAGCCCTTCTAAAAGAATACCTGTCTCCAGCCAGATCTCGCACAGAACGTTGTATTCATCAAAGCCCTTCTAAAAGAATACCTGTCTCCAGCCAGATCTCCCACAGAACGTTGTATTCATCAAAGCTTTTCTAAAAGAATACCTGTCTCCAGCCAGATCTCGCACAGAGCGTTGTATTCATCAAAGCTTTTCTAAAAGAATACCTGTCTCCAGCCAGATCTCCCACAGAGCGTTGTATTCATCAAAGCTTTTCTAAAAGAATACCTGTCTCCAGCCAGATCTCGCACAGAACGTTGTATTCATCAAAGCCCTTCTAAAAGAATACCTGTCTCCAGCCAGATCTCCCACAGAACGTTGTATTCATCAAAGCTTTTCTAAAAGAATACCTGTCTCCAGCCAGATCTCGCACAGAACGTTGTATTCATCAAAGCCCTTCTAAAAGAATATCTGTCTCCAGCCAGATCTCCCACAGAACGTTGTATTCATCAAAGCTTTTCTAAAAGAATACCTGTCTCCAGCCAGATCTCCCACAGAGCGTTGTATTCATCAAAGCCCTTCTAAAAGAATATCTGTCTCCAGCCAGATCTCCCACAGAACGTTGTATTCATCAAAGCCCTTCTAAAAGAATATCTGTCTCCAGCCAGATCTCCCACAGAACGTTGTATTCATCAAAGCCCTTCTAAAAGAATACCTGTCTGCAGCCAGATCTCCCACAGAGCGTTGTATTCACCACATACCATCCGAAAGAATCTATGTCTATAGCCAGATATCCCACATCTGCTGGCAAAGTGCTGATTTAGCAACAAAATCTGTGTTTGTAAGAGTATACATTTTTCCCAAAACAACATATGGCTGCGAAACATGGACAAGCGACAGATACGCTGAAAAATATGCATCGTTGTTTTCGAATACACGTGTTAGAGAAGAATGTCCAGAATACCAGGGGCGGAGACAAGAACTAACATGCCAAATCTGTAATAACTTCAAATTAAGGGGTTGTTAAAATAGATAAAAACAAGAGAAAAAATATGTTATAGTTATCGATCGTCATAATGGCCTAGACAAGATGTTTATAGAGGATATAGTTCCAGTTAAATGAGAGAGAAAGAGAGAGAGAGAGAGAGAGAGAGAGGGAGGGAGAGGGAGGGAGAGGGAGGGAGAGGGAGAGAGAGGAAGATCAAGAGGAAGGTGGATGCAAGATGTCAGAGACGAGCTGTGATTAAGTGCTTTAGACAGTGGACACCTCGAGCGGGTAAATAATTAAATTAGAGCAGCTGTTTTAGGGGTCCGATTACACGACAGGGAACCGGTAGAAGATGATCATTATAATATTGATGATTATAGGCATCTTGCTTAGGACATAGCTCTTCAGAGCAACAGGAATAGGATTATGTGGACCAAGTGACAGCAGGGGGATGGTGATGACTCAGGAAATCTCGCACGATTCTGAGAAAAAGATGAAGACGTTATAGGAGACAAGTTGCAACACGTAGAAACTAGGTGACGATGAAGAAGGAGAAGTTGTTGATGATGTTGATCATGATGATGATGGATATCGTGCCCAGGTTGGTGAAAGTCTCAGATTTGCTGTTACGGGAATTGTGTTGTAACGCGGAGACGCCAAATGGTGATTATACAGCTAAGCATTATTTACACAGATACACAGCTAGCACGATTTACACAGCTATATAGAGTAATTTACACAGATGTCATAATTTACCCGTTTACCATATTTTACACAGGTAGCATATTTTACATAGATATCATAATTTACACATCTAGCATAATTTACACAAGTAACATATTCTACATACCATAATTTACAAAGTCAGCAGTATGTACACAGCTACACGGCTAGTACACTATACACAATTAACACAGCTATATAGTATAGTTTACACAGCTAGCATAATTTACACAGCTAGCATAATTTACACAGCTAGCATAATTTACACAGCTAACATAATTTACACAGCTAGCATAATTTACACAGCTAGCATAATTTACACAGCTAGCATAATTTACACAGGAGAAACAAAAATAAAATATATATATATTTTTTTTTTTTTAAGTATGGTTAAAGCTTCACGTAACAAGCGGACAACATAAACCAGAACGTCGTTTCGGCGTAGTAGGCCTTTAACAGGAACAAACATACAACACACGTACACATATATACAGGTATATTTGAAGAAGAAGAAGTTGTTGATGATGTTGATCATGATGATGATGGATATCGTGCCCAGGTTGGTGAAAGTCAGTGGTGAAAGGTTGGTGAATGTTATTTATTTAATTTTAACTAGAAGGAGAAATATAAGGAAAATAAGAATACAGTTTTCCCAGCGTGTTCTAATGTGACATGAACGGAAGTGTGCCTGTGGTGCAGTAACAGCAGTTTACAGAAACAGGTCCGGGTGCAAACAAAAAGTGCAAAAAACATCAGACTAGAAAAATATAGGTTACCTGAGAGGAAAGACAAAGGTGTTGTAGACTAGGATAAGAGATACCGAAGACAGGCGAAGTGATGCAGTCTGGACTTGTAGAGAAGAGATGTAAAAAGAATATCATGTGTGTATAACAATACGCTTAAACCTGAGCAACAGAGAATATGGTTATTGAAGGCTCCGGTATCACTGCAAACGAAATAAAATCCATAATTGCTCAACCACCCGTGCCAGTGGAATCATTCGAATTACTAACTCATCTCTCAAACAAAGAAATGTAACTGTAGTCCCCATCATAGCAGTCCCAGCAAACGCCTAATGCTATAAGGCGAAACCGCACAGAAAGTAAACACAGCCAAATGTTCCTTGTCATACGAAATCTTCATTGATCGTAAACAGTTGGAATGTCGAAACAATATCAAAACGGATGAGACACACAGTCACGGTGTGCACAGAGCACTTAACTCAGTAACTTCTGCAACAAGCTGGGCTTGGAATATGAGGAAACTGCAACAAGGAACACTTTTCATGCATAGCCTTCAGTGGTACCTGCCGCCTATGCACCATATAGACCGGAAGTTCACTTTCTCCTGAAAATGATGATCGTCATATATTTTTTAATGTATATCGCTTTATGATGTTAAGACATCGTTTTTGACTCCAATTCCGAATATATAAGCACAGTTAGTCGTCAGATTATCCCCATCGCACATCAAACAACAGACCGAAAGATTAACGTATGATCGGTCTAGGGATATACGATGAGTCATTATGATGGATAGAGAATAGGCAAGAGGGAAGGAAGTGAAACCGTGTGTAGGAGTGTGATATATTAATGCCTCGTAGGGTCAACGAACCCATTTGGACTATATGGCGATTCTCCAAAGGCTGCGGTCGCTGGAGTGGCAGAAGACAAAACCAGTGATACGTATTTCATCTTTGCCTTTTTGTCGCACGTTAATTTCTCAGACCCCAAATCCGTATCACTGTTATTGTCCTCTTCGACTCCAGGGATCGCAGTCGGTTTGCTTTGGAGCATCGTCCTATAGTATAATTGCGTTCGCTGACTCCACGAGGCATAAATATATCACACTCTTAACTATCTCTACTAGTTGTTCTACCTGTACAATATCTTGTTACAAACATCTCTACTAGTTGTTATACTTGTACAATTTCCCTTAACAACCATCTCTACTACTTGATGTCGTATAGTCCTGTAAACGTCTTTCTCTTTCAGGTTCTTTCTCAGCGAGAATCGTCAAAGCTTTATCCAAACGATCTCAAGACTCAAATAATTTGTTGTTGATCACGTGATGTATCACCATCATGTTCATTGTTCGTTTGTTACTCATCTGCCCATTGTTGTCTCACCAGAATGACACCCTCATTTGATAAGTCTGAACTAAATCAAGTAAACCAACCACATCATCTTCATATGTGTAATTAGTCCAACTTTCTATGCGCTATTAACATAGGTTTATAAATGAGTGTATAAAGAGAGCCAATACCTAAGCGAAGAATAATTGAGGGTAGCCAACAAACCTCATAAATATTTCAGGAGAGCCAACAACCTACACAACTATTTGAAGAAAGCCAACAACATACACAGCAGCAACTGAGAAGAGTTAGCAACATACGCAACAATGATTGTGGAAAGCCAACAAGCTTGCCAACAATAATTGAGGAGAGTCAATTAGTCTGCCAACAATAATTGAAGAGAGCGACCAAGCCTGGCAACAATAATTAAGGAGAGCCAATTAGTCTGCCAATAATAATTGAAGAGAGCCAACTAGTCCGCCAACAATAATTGAGGAGAGCAAACTAGTCTTCCAACAATAATTGAGGAGAGCCAATTAGTTTGCCAACAATAATTGAGGAGAGCCAATTAGTTTGCCAACAATAATTGAGGGGAGCCAACTAGTCTGCCAACAATAATTGGGGAGAGTCAACTAGTCTGCCAATAATAATTGAGGAGAGCCAACTAGTCTGCCAACGATAATTGAGGAGAGCTAACTAGTCTGCCAACGATAATTGAGGAGAGCTAACTAGTCTGCCAATAATAATTGAGGGTAGCCAACTAGTCTGCCAATAATAAATCAGGAGAGCCAACTAGTCTGCCAACAATAATTGAGGAGAGCCAATTAGATTGCCAACAATAATTGAGGAAAGCGAACAAGCTTGCCAACAATAATTGAGGAGAGCGACCAAGCCTGGCAACAATAATTAAGGAGAGCCAAATTAGTCTGCCAATAATAATTGAAGAGAGCCAACTAGTCTGCCAACAATAATTGAGGAGAGCAAACTAGTCTTCCAACAATAATTGAGGAGAGCCAATTAGTTTGCCAACAATAATTGAGGAGAGCCAATTAGTTTGCCAACAATAATTGAGGGGAGCCAACTAGTCTGCCAACAATAATTGGGGAGAGTCAACTAGTCTGCCAATAATAATTGAGGAGAGCCAACTAGTCTGCCAACGATAATTGAGGAGAGCTAACTAGTCTGCCAACGATAATTGAGGAGAGCCAACTAGTCTGCCAATAATAATTGAGGGGAGCCAACTAGTCTGCCAATAATAAATCAGGAGAGCCAACAACTAGTCTGCCAACAATAATTGAGGAGAGCCAATTAGATTGCCAACAATAATTGAGGAAAGCGAACAAGCTTGCCAACAATAATTGAGGAGAGCCGACTAGTCTGCCAATAATAATTGAGGAGAGTTAACTAGTCTGCCAACAATAATTGAGGAGAGTCAACTAGTCTGCCAACAATAATTCAGGAGCGCCAACTAGTCTACCAACAATAATTGAGGGGAGTCAACTAGTCTGCCAACAATAATTGAGGAGAGCGAACTAGCCTGCCAACAATATTTGAGGAGATACAATTAGTTTGCCAACAATAATTGAGGAGAGCCAATTAGTTTGCCAACAATAATTAAGGAGACCAACTAACCTGCCAACAATAATTGAGGAGGGAAAACTAGCCTGCCAACAATAATGAGGAGAGCCAACTAGTCTGCCACAATAAATGAGGAGAGCCAACTAGACTGTCAACATTAATTGAGGAGAGTCAACTAGCCTGCCAACAGTAATTGACAGCCACTAAACCTCATAGTAATGGAAAAATAAATCACTGATGGAATATTAATGATACACAGAGGTTAATCATTATCTATTTGCACTCAAGCAGCCTGCAGACAGAAGTTCTTACATCAACTGCTACAATTTTAATCTGAAATACAAGACATTTAATTTTCAGTTGAACAACCGCATGCATACAAATTTAAATGGAATCTCTGGCTTCAACACAACTATCCTACTCCCTGTCGACTAATTGACAAATGCGCGTCTCTATATGGGATTGATAATAATAATAATAATAATAATAATAATAATAATCAGTATCTAGCTACTTCTCTCTGTTGTCACTTGGCTCCCAAAAAATTACTCTGACCGGTATGAGATCATCATCATCATCGAGTGCCGTCTCCGCAACGAAGGTTGGCTACCATGGAGCGCCATTTTGCTCTGTCTCTTGCTTTGATGGTGCAGGTTGTCATATGCTGATTTGTCCATCTTTTGATGCAACTCGTCCATGTTAGTCTTGGTCTGACTCTGCCTCTTTTACCTTGTATTTCCCCTCCAGGATTACTTTTAGTAGGCTGTTGTGTCTTTTAACATGGCCCAAAAATCGCATTTGTCTTGTTCTAATTGTGTTTAGTAGTTCTCTTTTCATTTTTAGTTGTTTTAAGACTTCATCGTTTGTTTTCTTTCCCTTCCATCCAATTCTACCTATTCTTCTATATATCCACATTTCAAAGGCTTCAATTCTCTGTTCTGTTTTCTTGTCTAATGTCCATGTTTCTGCAACATATAGGAATATTGAGAAGATGTAACATTTTGCTATTCTTTGTTTTAGCCCTGGCTTTTTTGTTTTGATGTTAGCATGTTCTTCATGACATTAACATTACTTTTTGCCATTCCTATTCTTTTGTTTATTTAAGTTGTACATTTTCCATCACTGGTTATAGTATGTCCAAGGTAGTTGTAGTTCTGAAATGTCTCCAGGTCTATTCCTTCAATTTTGATATCCACTTGTGGTTTTTGAGTATTTTCTTTGTTTATGATCATAGTTTTAGTAATTTTGATATTCATTTCTAGTCCATATTTTTTGCTTGTCATGTTTATTTATTTAAGTAATTGTAGATCTTTAGGATTTTCTGCTAGTAGAACAGTATCGTCAGCATATCTTAGGTTATTGATTATCTTTCATTAATTTGTAGGCCTGGCATCTCTATGATGTTTTTGAAGATTTTCTCAGTGTATAGATTGAACAAGCTTGGTGATAGGATACATCCCTGTCTTACTCCTCTTTTTATATCAATGGGTGTAGAGTTCTCTTTGTTATATTTTATTATTGCTGTTTGTTCCCAGTATAGATTACATATTAGTCGTATGTCCATGTCATCTAGATGTATCTCTTTTAGGCATTCTATAAGTTGTTTGTGGTGTATTCTATCAAATGCTTTGGTGTAGTCTATGAAGCAGGCATATATTGGTTTATTTACTTATGTGTATATTTCGATTAATGTTCTCATGCTGAACATGGCTTCTTTTGTCCCACTGTTAATCCTGAATCCAAATTGCAGCTCATCTAATTCAGTATTAATTTTATTCTGAATCTTTCCTTGTATAACTTTTAGTAACATTTTGGTTACCTGGCTCATTAGGCTTATTGTTTTAAAATCACTGCATTCAACTGCACCATTCTTTTTAGGCAATGCAATGAAAGTTGATGTTTTTAGTTCATTTGGTTTGTTTCCTGTATGGTATATGTCGTTGCATATGTCTGTAATCACTCAATGCCAAAATCTTCTAGTGCCTGTATCATCTCTATCGGTATGCTGTCAGGTCCTGCTGCTTTTTTCCTTTTTCATTGTTTTATAGCTTTTTCCACCTCATATTTTAAGATTTTATAGACTGATGTACATTTTATAACTGGTTTCTTGTCCCTTTGATCATGAAATAGTTCTGTTATATATTCCTGCCGTCTATCTATAATGTCTGTATTGTCTGTTAGCATTTTTCCTTTTTTGTCTGCAATGCATCCCCCTTCTGTGTCTTTTTCATTTTATTAGTCATTCTCTTTATTTCTGTGTGCATTCCTCTTAAGTCTTGTTTGCTTTCAAAAGTTTCTATTTCTATATATTTTTGGCTGAGCCAGTCTTCTTTTGCCTTTTTGCACATTTTGCGTATTTCATTTTCTATTTTATTGTATTGGGCAGTGTTCTTCGCTTGTCTCCTTTCTTCCATTTTTTCTAAGATGGTGTTAGTAATCCATTTTTGTTTTTTGTTCTTTTCACTTTTTGGGTAAGGTGTCGCAGGTTTCTTGTATGCTTTTCTTTATGCATTACAATTTGGTTGTTACTTTTTCATCAGGATTTTCTCTTCTGTATTGTTCAATTCCTTCATATAGTAGCTTCTGGTATGTGTTCTTTACTTGTATTGTATAGGTATCTGTAATATTTTTTTTGAGTTAAAGCTGTTATAACTAGTGGATTTGTTGATGAATTAGACTTTTGCTCTCTTTAGTTTGATTTTCATTTTAATCATTACAGGATTGTGATCTGAATTAATATCTGCTCCTGGGTAGATGTTGGCCTTCTTTACGCTGTTACGGAACCTTTCTTTTATCATTATGTAATCTGTTTGATTCCTCTTCTTATCTTCAGGGCTTTTCCATGTGTATAGTTTCGTTTTCTCTTGCTCAAAGAATGTGTTACATATTATCAGCCTGTTTTTTCACAGAATTGTATTAATCTTTCTCCTCTGTCATTTCTTTTTCCTAAACCATGATTTCCTATAATTGTCTTATATCTACCTTTTCCTACTTTAGCGTTCATGTCACCCGTTACAATCAAGATGTCTGAAGATTTCACTTGCTTCATAACTTTATTTAGGTCTTCATAGTATGCCTCTATTTGTTCATCTGTGTAGTCTTGAGTAGGTGCATATGTCTGTATTATTGCTATGTCGAATGGTTTTGCTTTCAACCTGACTAGTATAATCCTATCACTGTATGTCCAGTGGGTACTTATATATTTTTGTAGCTCTCTTTTTATCAGTATTCCTACCCCTCTTTGATGTTCTGTTGTGTTTCCTGAATATATAAATGTATATGTTTCGTCCTCTATGCACCCACATTCTTTCCATCTTGTCTCTGATATGCCTAAAATATCTATATTTATTCGTTCTGCTTCTTGAATCAGATTTCCAATTTCCCTTATTGATATAGAGTCCTAACATTCCAAGTACTTATTTTAAGATCTTTCCTCCGACATAAGTTCGAATTCCTCTCCATGGCTTCCTCTGGACTAGTACGTGATGAGGCTCCAATCTCTTTCACGGTGGTCTGCCATATTCGTCTTACGTGTTCTGAATATGCCTCATGGCGTCATTAACAGTTAATCCCAGATCGTCTGTAAAATGTTGCAGCCATCTTTTTCCAGCTCTCTCTCTCTCTCTCTCTCTCTCTCTCTCTCTCTCTCTCTCTCTCTCTCTTTCGTTTAGCTTGAATTATGCCCTCCATAATTACCCTCTCTGTAACACTGTGTTGTTTTACATAACAAAAATACGTTATTATCCTTGTTTTTGCGGTCTTCATCAACCAGTTTTCAACAATTGTTACTTCCAGTAAAATAAACCTGCTTGTTTTCTTCTCCGTCCACGGTATTCTGACTATTCTTCTGTAACACTTACATTCAAAGACACAGATATATTTCTGAGTTCATCTGTCGATAGTTCACTTCTCACGTCACATGTTGACATGAGGCAAATACAGACTCTCAGTGACCTCACTTTTATCATCATTTATATTTACTGATATTGTGAGGTAACCATAGTTTTGTCAACATTTATATTTACTGATATTTCGAGGTCACAATATATCCAAACCATAATTCGGGAAAGGGTGATTAGACTTTGTATTTTCCATCGGGAACAATCATATAGCGGTGTTAATGTTAAAACATGTTTTTTTAATTTCTCTTTTGACTTTTTTTCTCTTTCGAGATAATTTATTAATTTTAAATATATTTTGTGAGTATTGTTATAATTTAAAGAAAATAATTTTGTTGCACATGTAACGTTGACATTAGAACGAGATTAATACTACACAAAGAAAGTGAAAATAATTCTGATCTTCTCTTCTGCTTCTTCTCCTTTCCTTCCTCATCTGCCTTTTCGAGGGGAGATCCATCTATTTCGTGGTCGACCCTTGGGTCTGGTGTTCTGAAAACGTTTGTTGAAGGCTCGTTGTGTTGTGTTTTGTTCTTTCTGCCTTGTCACGTGACCAAACCATTTATCTGTTGTTTCCTTATATATTCTATGGCGGGGCTATTCCTAGCTTTTTTTGTCAGTTTTTCATTTCTGATCTTATCTCTCAGATTGTTTCCTGTCATTCGTCTAACACATTTCATGCCTGTAGAGTTATTTTTCTTATCGTTCTTGCATCTAGGGTCCGGTCTGGCATTAGTAGCACTTTGTATAGTGCTCGTTTTGCCTCCAGAGTTATTTCCTTCTTGGCACAATAGTGCTGTAACTGTCCGATGATTTGGCAAGTCACGTGCCGCAATTCTCTGTTGACACGTGCTCACACAACATTATTAATTCACAACACGAAAACTGCAACTCAAAATATTCTGATCAACATTTGTGTTGACATTTCATGCGATGACACGAGATATCGTCTAGATCTCGTACAAAAGTGTATTCCCACAGTTCTTTGGTAACACTTCACAAATCATTTGGATAATCTGTTGTATATGACATTCAGTCATTACATGTAAAGTTTGTTTATGGTCGTCTATCATACTACATTAGTAGAAATTCTGTACTTGTGTCTTAGCTAACATCGTTACTATATGATATCCTCCAATGTTCTGTGTTTATATCCACACAACTTCTTGTACTTAACATAAAATAAAAACATATATATTATGACTCATGTGCATCGCTTGCATCAATATCTATTCCTATGAAATATGTACATTCCTAGTCTTGATTTCATTATTCAACATTTATCTATTTGAAAAAAAATATTTTATATATAATATATATATATATATATATATATATATATATATATATATATATATATATAGCTAAGCATCTTCTATTGAGATACATCTTTCTGATAATCCTTCACTAACACAAACTGTATGTCTCTACAAATCTTGAATCCAAAGTCCAGTCTTCATTGTCTCTATGAATAAGTTATTCAAATCTCTCTATTTAATCTAGTCTCAGTTATTATCTAATCTCGTCTGGTCTCGTTCCTCAAATACTAACTATAGCTTATTTTGTTGCTTGACCTACAATTGTCTCTCCCAATATTTGTTTCCGTCAAATCTCTTGTCTAATTCATTTTATCTGCTTTGGAATCAGCAAGCCATAATTGGTGTCGGTCATGTTTCTTTATTCTCCTTGCACACGTTTTAACTTCAAGGCACATTCAAACCAAATGTGAGTGTGTCGCCTAGGAGTTACATAACCATTATCTAATCCCAAGGACGAGAGATTATCTTGTGTGTTTACTTATCTTTAATTTCCTGCCGATCAGCATCTCGTATCAATATCAACATTTCGTTTTTGAAGCTGTGCTAAAAACGTGGGGTGCGCGCGAAAAAAACGTTTTTAGTCTATGCTTACACTCAAATAATGTCTGATAATAGTATTTAGTCTGACTCAACTACATTGGGTCTCGTTGGAATAGTATGACACATAACCTACCTTATCCCACAACGGATTTGTATTATCTATCTGTAGGTGTCATAAATACATAAAGTGCAAATAACACATCGAATGAGATATGTAGAGCATTTAATGTATTAACAATTGTAATCCTTCATCGATAACGATGCTCATAATGCGATATCGATCATGTAATGAAGCTTCTGGGAAATGCTTTTTTCTAGTAGGATTCTACAGAGGCCCTAAACGTTCTTACACATAGATGGGATCTACTGTCCTTGACTTGTGTAGTTGGGGTATGAAAGGCCCTAAAACGTGAAAGACTCTGCCTTGTCTACTGTTGTGGATTTGAGTGAACTTATCATTGAGATCGTCAAACATTCAGGATTGTGTGTGAATGTGGAGAATAACAACTTGAGTGTGTGGACTATAGAATTGTTGGCTTCTTCCACAGCACAGTTTACAAATATGAGGGAAAACATAAAATTATAACTCTTATTTTATACTTACTAATGTTTTAGTATTGCTGCACATTACAACTCTGTCTTCAGTGCTAGTTTTATTTGATTAAATGTACCTGTGGTTATTTTTATTAAAACGAGTTGAGAAACGCGTAGTTTACTGCTTCATAGACTCGTCGTTCATAGACTCTGCGATAACTGATATGGGATCTTGATGATAATCATTGTAGTAAACACCGTCGTCCGAGTTGCCTTAAATAGATTGATGAGATTGTTAGAGCAAGTCTACCCAAGGTCACAGTTTTCTTGCTGCACCAACCACCATCTTGCAACTCAAAAGACAGCCCAAAACTACTTCAATAGGCAACTCATAAAGAAAACCAGAAACACTTCCATGGGCAACTCATAGACAGCTCCAAAACAATTTCATAGACAACTCATAGACAGCACCAAAAACAATTCATAGACAACTCATAGACAGCACCAAAAACACTTCCATAGACAACTCATACAGAGCTATAGAAACACTTCCAAAGACAACTCATAGACAGCTATAAAAACACTTCCATAGACAATTCATAGACAGCTATAGAAACACTTCCATAGACAACTCATAGACAGCTATAAAAATACTTCCATAGACAATTCATAGACAGCTATAGAAACACTTCCATAGACAGCTCATAGACAGCTATAGAAACACTTCCATATACAACTCATAGACAGCAATAGAAACACTTTCATAGACAACTCATTGATTATAAAACCTTCCATAGACAACTCATAGACAGCACCAAAAACACTTCCGTAGACAACTCATAGACAGCACCAAAAACACGTACATAGCTAACTCATAGACAGCACCAAAACACTTCCATACTCAACTCATTGACAGCTATAGAAACCCTTCCATAGACAACTAATAAACATCATTAAAAACACTTCCATAGACAACTCATAGACAGCTCCAAAAACACTACATAGACAACTCATAGACAAACACCAAACACTTCCATTGACAACTCATAGACAGTACCATAACACTTCCATAGAAAACTCATAGACAGCTATAACAACCTTTCCATAGGCAACTCATAGACAACCATAGGCTCCACAGGCAGTCTCACAGATAATTCCACCAAAAACACCCCCTTTCCCGACATTTCCTTGGACAGCCCTGCTGTCATTTCAATGAACAGCACTATATACAGTCCCTTTGTCAGCTCCACAGTCAACCTCATTGACAACCGCGTGGATACTCACATAGACAGACCCACTGATAGCTCAAGAGACAGTGCCATAGACAGACAACACCATAGACGTCCTCATGGATAACCTCGTATACAGTTAAGTAGCTAGACCCATATAGAAATCTCCATAGACAGTCCAATGCCTGTCCATGAGATTCTCAACACTCTTCTATACAGCCACATTTATAGGGCGACATAGAACATATCTGTTGTCAGACTGTCCATAATTCATGTCCTTCTTTTATGTTCAAATTGATTAATTTTATTTCATGTAGCCAGGACATTAGCTTTGTCAGGTGAACATTATAATAAAGCCCCACATATCGTTATTGAGTTATTGAGTTACTTGCGGGTCATCATCATTGCACTCCGAACATGTCCATAGGTGCTCAGATCCCCTCCTCAGCAATTCCCTCAGTGTCCAGCGACTGACGACTCCAGTTCTATGTTGGTTGATAAGTCTTCTTACATGCCCACTAAGTTTCTCATTTCTGGTCGTGCCCTTCCTAACTCCCATTTCCATCATCCGAAGAAGCGACGTTGATCTGTGTTTGTCGAAGTCCTGTGCTCTTCCCACATCTCGAAGGGCATTGATGATGTCCGCCCGATCCATCGGTTGCCCGTCCTCAACGACAGCGCAGCTAGCCAACCTGTCCGCTCTATCATTTCCCCGTACTCCCGCATGTCCAGGGACATAGACAAAGGTGACCTTACGTATTTTGGATTTCTGCAACGACTCTACCCATTGCATGCGTACAAAGCCCGCCTCCACTTTTTTTTATCATGCTCATCGAATCACTCAGTATACATGCGTGGATGAAGTCTTGTGACTCTAACCATTTGAATGCCTTGGTCACTGCCATCACCTCCATTGTCATGCTACTCGTGGTCATGGCGTATGCACCACTGTCTTCGTAGACTATTCTGCCTGCCGAGCGTGCTGTAAATGCCCATGCACTTCTTTCGTGTCGTCTTACAGATCCGTCTGTATAGATGACTGCATCTAACTCATCGGTGTTATCGTAGATGAGACCGTTGACCTCAGCATTAACCACGATCGGGTTCTGTTCCCTACTTTTCCTGTCGAGTGTGACAATACATGAGAAAGTCCTCTTGAATGACGTAGGCACCGGTATCCACTCCTCACCAACGCTGAGATTGGTAAGCCCACAGACTTGTTTGATGACATCTTCTGCTCGGCCCACCCATGATTTGTCTCTTTTAAGCCTGGTACCTTTCTCTGTGTTGAGCACATGGTGCAATGGATGCTCTGTATCTGTACTAATCTTCAGGTATACTCGTGCTCTCCAGATCTTGATTATGTCATCCATGGTTGGAAAGTCAAGAAGATACCTCATTGCTACACAGGGAGTGTCCCTCGTACATCCCAGGATAATGCGCATGGCTTCATTTTATATTTTCTCCAGCCTATCAATTTGAGTCGTACTGACAGTAAGAATGGCCAGGGCATACTCGATTGGTGCGAGGACTAATCCCTGGAACAGAAGAGTAAGTAGCCTCTGCTCGATGTTGGCAGCTGCCATGACCTTCAAGGCGGCTAATCCTTTGCGGGATTTTGTTATCACAAGGTCGACGTGGTCCCGAAAACACAGGCTGCGATCAAACTTAACTCCGAGGTATGTCATCAACTTGTCCCTGGTCACCTCATCATCTCCCATTCGTACTACCGGTGTGGTCGTATTAACGATATGATTGTTAAGGGAGAACCATGAAACTGATGCTTTATTAGGATTAACCAAGGCACCTGAAACCCCACACCAGGAAGAAATGCGATCGAGTTCGTCTTGCATTGTGGAGGCGATTCCCCGTCTGTCTCTTCCCTGTCGATATATCAGAATATCATCAGCAAAAGCCATAGTTATTCCCCACCCATCCAGCTGTTGGGCCGTGATCGTTATTGTGTACACGTTAAATAGAACGGGTGACAATAGTGAGCCTTGTGGCAGCCCAGGACAAATGGATGTTGGCTCGGAAGACCAACTTCCACATCTGAGTATCACCTTCCTCAGAAACAGTGCCGCGGCGATCCATCTAATGAGGAAGGGGTACACCGCCAGTTTGAGGAGCATATGCATGAGATATTCAAATGGTACCCTGTTGTATGCATTCTCCAGATCTATAGCAGCAGCACATGTCTCCTCTCGTCTGTGGGAGCCTTCGAAGACGTCATAGGCAAATACTGCCGCATTGAGCCATGTCTCTTTGTTATATCTATAACCTCCGAGTGCGGATGGGAATACGCGTTTCTGTTTCAGGCGACACGTGAGGACACGGGCAACTATTTTCTCCAGCAGCTTGCCCGCAGTGTTCTGCATTGTGATGATTCTGTAGGCACTGATCTGAGAATGGTCCTTGTTTGGCTTCGGTAGCGGTAGTAAGTAGCTGTGTAGCCACTGCTCCTTAATCTGGCCACTCCGAATACTGGCATTAAACTCATTGGCCAGTGTCCCACATATCGTGACGTTGTAGACGTTTACCAGCTCCTACAATTCTTCAAAAACTCGCTGAAAAGTGTCTTCATACCGGATACAGCCAGAACCACTGTCCAATAGACAGACGTTTAAACATCCCCATAGACAAATGAAAACAGTAAAGACGGTATGCTAAAAGTGATCAAAGAAACACAAGAGAAACTTATTGTCAGGAGGTAATATTTTTCATTTATAGGCCATGTAGCAGGGGTAACTAGAACATTCTGTGACAACTGGAAAAACAGGAGGATGGAAACATTAAGAAATTTAAACGGAGGTAAGATGACATGGTAAGATGGCATGATGGTATTGTGGGATGCCATGGTAAAATAACATAATAGGATGGCTTGGTAAGATGACATATTAAAATGGCATGGTAAGATGGCATGATGGTATTGTGGGATGCCATGGTAAAATAACATAATAGGATGACTTGGTAAGATGACATATTAAAATGGCATGGGAAATTGACATTTTAAGATGGCATTGTAAGATGGCATATGAAGATGCCATGGTAAGATGGCATGGTAAGATGGCATGATGGTATTGTGGGATGCCATGGTAAAATAACATAATAGGATGACTTGGTAAGATGACATATTAAAATGGCATGGAATTGACATTTTAAGATGGCATTGTAAGATGGCATATGAAGATGCCATGGTAAGATGGCATGGTAAATGACATGGTAAGATGGCATGGTAAGATGGCATTGTAAGATGACAAGGTGTGATGACATGGTACGATGACATAGTAGATGACATGGTAAGATAACATGGGTAAGATGACATATTAAGAGGCTTGGTAACAGGACATATTAAGATGACATTGCAAGATGGCATATTAAGATGGCATGGTAAAATGTCAAGGTAAGATGACATGGTAAGATGTCATGGTAAGATGTCATGATAGATGACATTGTAATATGACATGGTAAGATGGCTCGGTAAGATGACATGATAAGATGACGTACTACGATGGCATGGCAAGATGGTATGGTAAGGTGATATATTAAGAAGGCAAGGTAAGATGACACATTAAGATGGTATGGTAGAATGACATGGTAAGATGGCATGGTAAGGTGATATATTAAGAAGGCAAGGTAAGATGACACATTAAGATGGTATGGTAGAATGACATGGTAAGATGGCATGGTAAGGTGATATATTAAGAAGGCAAGGTAAGATGACACATTAAGATGGTATGGTAGAATGACATGGTAAGATGGCATGGTAAGGTGATATATTAAGAAGGCAAGGTAAGATGACACATTAAGATGGCATGGTAAGATGACATGGTAAGATGGCATGGATACGATAACATATTAAGATTGCTTGGTAAGATGACATGGTAAGATGACATGGTAAGATGGCATGGTACGATGACATGGTAAGACCGTATGTTAAGATGACATTTTAAGATGGCATGGCAAGATGTCATATTAAAATGGCATAGTAAGACTCAAGGTAAGATGACATGGTACGATGATATGGTAAGATGGCATGGCAAGATGTCATATTGAGATAGCATATAAGATGTCAAGGTAAGATGTCGTGATAAGATGTCTTGGTAAGGTGTCATGGTAAGAGGAAATGGTAAGGTGACAAGGTAAGATGATATATTAGGATGACATGGTAAGATGACATGGTAATGTGACATGGTAAGGTGGCATTAAGATGGCATGATCAGATGCCATATTAAGATGACATGGTAAGATGACATATTAAAATGAATTGGTAAGATGACATATTAAAATGCCTTAGTCAGATGCCACATTAAGATGACATGGTAAGATGACATATTAAGATGACATGGTAAGATGCCATACTAAGATTACATATTAAGATGGTATGGTAAGATGACATATTAAGATGATATATTAAGATGACATGGTTAGATGACATGGTTAGATGACATATTAATATGGCATGGTTAGGTGTCATGGAAAGAAGACATATTAAGATGGATGATAAGCTGACATATTAAGATGACATGGTAAAATGACATATTACGATGGCATGGTAGTATGACATATTATGATGACATATTAAAACGACATGGTAAGATGACATATTTAGATGACATATTGAGATGGCATGGTAAGATAGCATAGTAAGATGACATATTAAGATGACATAGGAAGATGACATTTTAAAATGACATATTAAGATGGCATGGTAAGAAAGTATAGTAAAAGTTATGGTGCGAATGAAGTTATGGAACTGCGGAGATAGAATGTTGTAGTAAGACATGATCACCTACGCCATCAGTCGTGGTACTTGATGAATGTCAATGACATGACCTGCAAATATTTCTCAATCTACCACATAGATCGTCGCGGGTAATACGGAACTCGTGCTTATATCTGTCTGTGACGTCATCAAGGAGACAAAAGACCCTGAGTACATTGATGATTGTCGTCAAAACACAAAACAAATTAGTTTGGTTTGAAGGAACCAGATTTAGGGGAAGAAATGAAATCAAAGTCAACAACAAATTAGTTTGGTTTGAAGGAACCAGATTTAGGGGAAGAAATGAAATCAAAGTCAACAACAAATTAGTTTGGTTTGAAGGAACCAGATTTAGGGGAAGAATTCGAATCAGATGACCAATGAATTACTTACCATCAGTTCATATAATCCGATCTGAAAGAAAAGATATCAATTTGTAAATCCCAAGCACATTTCTCAAAGTTGTTATATAATTATCCCCTCATCGACCAGTAGAGGACATCCTTTAACATGTCACTTCTGTGTTGTACACTATCAATTGAAGTTTGAGTAAATCGGGTGGTATCTACCGGCAGTTTTTCTTTATTATTTCTGTTCTATATTCTTCCAGTTCGTCCATGACCTCTTGACTATATTATCTGATCCAAGGTGTTTGTCTACTTTCATGTTGTGCACGGCAATCGATATCTTACACCTCGAAGTGTTGGTAGTTTTCTCCCATTGTTTTGAATGCTTGGTTCTTCTTCAACGTAGGAATCCTTGATTTAATATGTCCATCTCGCCCTTCTGCTTTCTTTATTCCATCTACACTCCTCATTTCTTTGAGTTTATACAATCTTTCGTTGTGTTTTTTAAATGTTAATCTGTGATTATGTATGTAAAGGGCTGTATTTCTATCTCTTTGCACTTCTGGTTTGTGCTTCTTCTGCTGCCTTGCATGCTTTTTATTTCTATTTTTATCCAATTTAATCTTTTATCCGTTCTTTATATATTACATGGTGGTGGTTATTCCTAGATTTCCTCTCATTTCGTCATATCTAATCTTATCTCTCAACAAATATATTTGATAACTTAGTTACTGCGTTAAATCGCAACATTACAACATTAAATCACTTACAAAACTCATATGCCGACGCATCTAGAAGATAAGATGTTTCATTTTAGTTTCAGAAAACTATCTCGCAACAGAGGTATTTCATAATTTAAGTTCAATCACAAAAAGTTTCTTTCAACACAAAAAGTTCATAATTTTTAGTATTAGTAAACATCTCTCAACACAGATAGTAAACATCTCTCAACACAGATAGTAAAAATCTCTCAACACAGATAGTAAACATCTCTCAACACAGATAGTAAACATCTCTCTACACAGATAGTAAACATATCTCAACACAGATAGTAAACATCTCTCAACACAGATAGTAAACATCTCTCAACACAGATAGTAAACATCTCTCAACACAGATAGTAAAAATCTCTCAACACAGATAGTAAACATCTCTCAACACAGATAGTAAACATCTCTCAACACAGATAGTAAACATCTCTCAACACAGACAGTAAACATCGTTCAACACAGATATTTCATCATTTTAATTACCACTTCTATCCCATGAGGAACACAAGAGTAGCGACCTCTAATAATTACTTTAAACATCGGATCTCACTACCTAGCCACCAGAGTAGGGTAAAGCCATTAAGGAACCACTGAGTTGATTTTTTTAAACATTCACATCTCCTGTGGCGGGATTTGAACCCGGGACCCCTTGTTCAGAGGCTCACGTCATACCTCTAGACCACCCAGTCAGTCCATGTTTGAACTTTGTTTCTATGACAACTAACCTGATTGTTTCCCTATCCTGCATTTGGTGTCCAACGTCTGCAGCAGTTGTTGTGACTAGCCCCATGTTAAAATATTTTATTTTATCTTCAAATAATTGTTTTATCTGATGTTCAATTGTCCATGATTTACTTCAATATTTCGTTTTAGTTGGTTAATTTCATTACATCTTTAACTACAGTGTATTACTTACCATATCTCAATCTCTAACTACAGCGTATTACTTACCATATTTCAATCTCTAACTACAGCGCATTACTTACAATTTCAAATTGATCTTCAATCTAGAAGAGTCGGTGGTTAATTTTAATTACAAAATAATCATTTCTCATTGTCATGTTGATTAACTCTTCAACTCACTGTGTAGCAAAGCTCCAACGATCTAGATTTTTAAGCTTGTCAAGTATCTTTGTGACCTATATATACGTGTCTTTGCTACCATTAAAGAAGTGTTTTTGATGCCTTAAACACCTTCTCTATTAATGCATGAAGATATCAGTACAGTACCATATGAACACTGTTACACCTGCGAGTGTCCTGCCATTTAACAAAAAAGCTTATTTTCATTTCACTGATTGTCGACATTTAACTACATCATCGAGTTCTATCTTAGCTCACATGATTCTCTCCTCAACACATATCTTTTATCTCTTCATCTGGGGATTCCTCTTTTTTTTTAAATACACGTTATACACGTTTGGTTTGTTTCTAAAATCGCAGTATTCACAATTTAGACCACATTTTTTTAAATTTATTTTTGTATCACTTAATCGTGATAATTCATTTACTTATTTTGCTCATGTGACTCATTTGTTCTATTGTTCTTTCTATGTTATATATGGCCACAGAGTACTCCTCTTTTTAAGTCTACCCACAGACCACTTTTCTGTTTTATTCTACCCACATATCACTTCTCTGTTTTAGTGTTCTCATATACCACCTCTCTGTTTTAGTCTACCCACAGGGAGCATAGGGCACCCACAAGAGATCTCCATCCAATCCGGTCTTGAGCAAACATGGGCAAGTCTCGACCGGATCTACCAGCCTCCTTCATTTAATCAATGATGGTTTGTCCCCATGTCCCCATGTCCACATGTCCCCATGTCCCCATTTCCCGATGTCCCCAGTGGACTGCCTCTTCTTCGATTGCCAGGTGGTGCCAAGTTAAGGCTAGGCGCGGATACCTGGTTTATTCTATTCGTAGAGCCTGGCCAGCCATTTTAAATATCTCCTGTTATTTCTTCATTGATTTTGTTAAATAGTAATATCCCAAAAGGTATTTAGAATCTTCTTAAGACATTTACCAGTCGGCCTTTTATATTATGCCTCATTCTTTACGTTCTGCGTCATATAGTTATATAGATCGCACATTTCACTTGTAAATTCTAAGCTTGATGCTGAGATGGAGACTAGTTTGAACGCCAAATCTTTCTAAGTCTATTGAATGGCGAGCTGACACGCCTATCCTGGCAGGAATCTTTATCACAATGTCGCTATATGATGAAACATGGCAGCCTAGGTATTTAAAATGATCCACTTCTTCCAGTTCCACTCTTCTGAATGTAACTTTATTTGTTCTTTTGACATTCACCCATATAATCTTAGTTTTCTCTGCTTTTATTGTCATATCTGTAGTATTAGCAAACTAATCAACTTTTTCTATTTTCTCTTGTATATTTTCGTGATTATTCATGGCATGGAAAACAGTCAACAACAGAACTGATACGATGCACTGTAGATAGAAGATTGTGGAGGGACCTGATCACCTACGCCAACCGGTATGGCACATGATGATGATGATATTTCGTGACAGTGGGCAAGCAATCCAACATCATCGGTAAAGTCTGCATCTTCAAGACCTCCAGTGTGATCCCTTGTTATTCATCTTGGTCTATTGGTTCTATTGGGTATGGAAGGCCTCGGTATCACTGCAAACGAATTAAAATCCATAATTGCTCAACCGCCCGTGCCAGTGGAATTATCCGAATTACTAACTCATCTCCCAAACAAAGAAAGGTAACTGTAGCATCATCGTAGCAGTCTCAGCACACGCCAAATAACATAAGGCGAAACAGCGCAGAAAGTGAACACAGCCAACTGTTCCCTGTCATACGATATCATTAATTATCGTAAACAATTGGAATATCGAAACATGATCAAAACGGATGAGACACACAGCTCACGGTGTGCACAGAGCACTTAACTCAGTAGCTCCTGCAACAAGCCGGACTTGGAATATGAGGAAACCGCAACGAACACTTTTCAGACATAGCCTTCAATAGTTCCTGCCGCCTATCCACAATATACCGGAAGTTCACGTCCTCCAGAAAATGATGATCGTCATATTGAGAACAAAAAATGTATAGCGCTTGATGATGTTAGGACATCGTTCTTGACTCCAAGCAAACATATAAACACACAGACGTCGAATTATCCCCGTCACACATCAAACAACAGACCCTACGGTTAGCGTACAACGAACGAAACACGGCGCAAATTCCCCAAAAAGGAAATCTTCGTTCGACTTGACGGAGTAGTCCAGATTAATACGTTTCAGCATGTAAATAACTTGCGTCAAACGATTGCAGCGTTGGCCATTCCTCTTGGTCTGTCGCTAACAACCACTCGCAGTCATTATCACAAGGAAAAGAAGTAGTGACAATATACATCCTTGTCTAACTCTCGTTATGACTCTGAACCAAGTTGTCTACTGTCCTTCATGTCATAAACAACACTGGTTGCCGTCGTACATGCCCTTCATGTCCTACACAGCAATGGTTTCCGTCGTACATGCCCTTCATGTCCTACACAGCAATGGTTTCCGTCGTACATGCCCTTCATGTCCTACACAGCAATGGTTTCCGTCGTACATGCCCTTCATGTCTTATACAGCACTGATTGCCGTCATACATGTCCTTCATGTCTTATACAGCACTGATTGCCGTCATACATGCCCTTCATGTCTTATACAGCACTTATTGTCGTCATACATGTCCTTCATGTCTTATACAGCACTGATTGCCGTCATACATGTCCTTCATGTCTTATACAGCACTGATTGTCGTCATACATGTCCTTCATGTCTTATACAGCACTGATTGTCGTCATACATGTCCTTCATGTCTTATACAGCACTGATTGTCGTCATACATGTCCTTCATGTCTTATACAGCACTGATTGCCGTCGTACATGTCCTTCATGTCTTATACAGCACTGATTGTCCTCGTACATGTCCTTCATGTCTTATACAGCACTGATTGTCGTCATACATGTCCTTCATGTCTTATACAGCACTGATTGTCGTCATACATGTCCTTCATGTCTTATACAGCACTGGTTGTCCTCGTACATGTCCTTCATGTCTTATACAGCACTGATTGTCCTCGTACATGTCCTTCATGTCTTATACAGCACTGATTGTCGTCATACATGTCCTTCATGTCTTATACAGCACTGATTGTCGTCATACATGTCCTTCATGTCTTATACAGCACTGATTGTCCTCGTACATGTCCTTCATGTCTTATACAGCACTGATTGTCCTCGTACATGTCCTTCATGTCTTATACAGCACTGATTGTCGTCATACATGTCCTTCATGTCTTATACAGCACTGATTGCCGTCGTACATGTCCTTCATGTCTTATACAGCACTGATTGTCCTCGTACATGTCCTTCATGTCTTATACAGCACTGATTGTCCTCGTACTTGTCCTTCATGTCTTATACAGCACTGATTGTCCTCGTACATGTCCTTCATGTCTTATACAGCACTGGTTGCCGTCATACACGTCCTTTAGAATATTGATGATTTTATCCGGGAAGCCCTAAGCATATGGGATTTTTGGTAGATGTTGGATTCTGCCGAGTGCTCTTTCAAAGTCCTGGAAGTTTATGTATAAGGATGGATGCCATCCCAGTGACTGCTGCTCTACAATGGTTTGCATGAGAAAGATTTGATCAGTACACGATGTCCCATTTCTAAAGCCTGCCTGCTCGTCTCTCAGCTTTCCTCCCACACTATTCATAACGTGTTGGAGATGTACTCGCCAAAATTATCATCCCAGGTACTAACAGCAGGTTTATATCTCTCTAATTTTCACAGCAAATGAGGTCTCCTTTTTAAACAATTGTAACATTATTGCCCATTTTCCATGTTTGTGTTACTTTTCTGGCTCAGTCTCACCTGGCTTTATTTCACATCACATATCATATACATTCCCATCTACCTTTCCTAACATCACATATCATATACATTCCATCTACCTTTCCTAACATCACATATCATATACATTCCCATCTACCTTTTCTAACATCACATATCATATACATTCCCATCTACCTTTCCTAACATCACATATCATATACATTCCCATCTACCTTTCCTAACATCACATATCATATACATTCCCATCTACCTTTCCTAACATCACATATCATATACATTCCCATCTACCTTTCCTAACATCACATATCATATACATTCTCATCTACCTTTCCTAACATCACATATCAGCATCATTTCAGTCTACCCCCCTTCTCCTCACCTTACATCACCACATCTATTTTCATCTCAGAGTAAATCTCTCTTGACTAGAAGACGCCGCTGAAGCATCTTCAAGAACACAATAATTGGATGGACGCCGATCACTAGTGTAGACTCTCAGTCTAAATGTTTCTGTCTTGTCTATTCTAGTGAGTGTAGACTCTCAGTCAAAATGTTTCTGTCTTGTCTATTCTAGTGAGTGTAGACTCTCAGTCAAAATGTTTCTGTCTTGTCTATTCTAGTGAGTGTAGACTCTCAGTCAAATGTTTCTGTCTTGTCTGTTCTAGTGAGTGTAGACTCTCAGTCTAAATATGTGTGTTATATCTATTCTAGTAAGTGTAGATTTGCTAAGATCCTATATGACATAAACATCACGTTATTTGAAGTCGACCTGCCCCACGATTTCCGGAACTCTACCACCTGTTAATGCTCCCATTAAGTCATTAAACGATATCTTACTTTAGTCTCTGACTGTCGTTTTTCTCTTCTTTATGTTTTGATACAATGTGTTACAACTGTAAAATATAGCCTTGATAGTACATTCTGACAAGTTACTTTAGTCTCTGACTGTCGTTGTTCTCTTCTTTATGTTTTGATACCATGTGTTACAATTGTAAAATATAGCCTTGATAGTACATTCTGACAAGTTATTTTAGACGTATCACTTGTTTTGTTTTAATATTTTATCTATCATTCTGCTCGCCTTTTTAATATGACTCGTACTAACATACGACTGACTTTACAGCCTTGATTCACCAAAGATTCTTTCCAACAGTCTTGTCTCTAAACATGAACTTGAATTGATGAAATTGTGTACATGATTAACCATTGGTCGATACAAACGTTATATAACAAGGGACTGTAACTCTTCAATGTCGTGATTTAGTCAACATTTAGACCAGCTCTAGGTCACGATACTCACCGACTCTTCTCCACGCACCAAAAAGGCGATCTTTCATGTTATGAAGATTTAGTTTAGGAGAGAATAAATATACAATATGTTAAAACACTTGCATTAGTACACAAATAATAAGTAGTATTACTGTTGTTGTTGTTGTTGTTGTTGTTGTTGTTATGGATCCAGTGACCTTTGAGCTGATGCCCTTCGGCCCAATGCCATGTAGTAGTATCTGCAAGTATTTTTAAGTTCTGCTGTTGTTCCGTACAGAGTATTCCATTTGGAGGGTCTTTGGGGAAATAGTGTTGTTCTGATGTCAGTGAGCTCATGATATTGAAACAGTTGGTGTTCTACAGTTTCTTGTGGGTGATTACAGAGTGGACATACTGGGGCATGGTTTTGTTGTATTCTATTAATGTGGTTATTTAGCATAACATGTCCTGTTCTCAGTCTGAAGATGGTGGTTTGGTCTCTTCTTGTTAGGTTGTTGATGTTGTCTTGTGGATTTGGTCTTGCCATATATTTAAAAAGCTCTCTCCATGTTTTCCCTAAGGCCCATCCATTCAGCCACTCCTCTCTCTCTACTGTTGGAGTTTATGACTTGTTTAGCTGTGTCTAGTGTGATGGATGTATGTATCTGTGTCTGTTTGGATCCTCTCTTAGCTAATGTATCTGCCTTATCATTTCCTGGTATATTTGAGTGTCCTGGGATCCATTGCATTACCAATCTTATGTTATGTGTTTCAATGCGTTTGTCTGTGTCTATGATATGCTGTGTGAGTTCTGTTTTGTTTGTGTTGTTTCCCAGTGCTTGCAGAGCCGATTTGGAATCCGTAAATATGACTGTGTTTGTTTTCTTTGATGGTGTGGTATCGAAAATCGTATTTAAATGATAAATTGCTGTTTCAATAGCTGTTATTTCTGCTTCATAATTATTACAGACTTCACCACAAGGTCCACATATTTCTTCTGCTGTTCCATCTGGAAAATGTATTAATATTCCATATCCAGCTTTTGAAGTAGCGTTAGTGGCTGCACCATCTGTGTATATATGTATCCAGTCTTCTGGATAAGTATCTATTATTTTCCTTGCTGCTAGTGTTACTGATACTGGGTCTGCTTTTTTAACTGTTCTGTTACATATCTCTACATTTATTTCAGGTTGTTTTTTTTATTCGTACTTGGTGGCATTTCTTTGACGACTCTTGATGTTTGTAGTCGTTTTCAGGTAGATGGAATTTCTTTTTGTATATTTCTAACATGTTATAATACTGACATCTGCTTAATTCTTTGTTTTGGAGTACATGTATCTACTAATTTTCTGTTAGGGTGGTCCTTCTCCATTCTTTTTTGTCTTTCATAGAGAACCATAGCGGCTTTGTTTCTCCTCAACTCTAAAGGTTCCACATTGCAGTGGATTTCGCAGGCTGCAACTATAGTGGACCTCATTGCACCGCTGATGAGTCGTAGTGCATTATTTTGTATCTTGCCCAGTGCCATGTTAGTTGTTTTGCTGCATGTCACTAGGAGCGAGCTACCATGATCCATAACAGTGCGAACATATCCCAGATAGAGATTTCTAAGTGTTTCTTTGTCTGCTCCCCATAAGGTACTGGAAAGCCTTTTCATTAGTTGAAGTCTTTGTGTTGCTTTCTTAGTGAGATTCTCTACGTGTTTCTTCAGGTTCAGTTGTCGGTCTAGTTGTATTCCTAAGTATGTAGGGTGTTCCTCTTTTTGAAGACTATTGTGTTGGAGATTGAGTTTGATATTTGCCTTAGCTATTTTGTTACTTCTAGTAAATACTGTATTTACTGTTTTCTGTACATTTATTTTTATTTTCCAGGTATTACAGTATTCTTCTAGGTGCCTCAGGTCTTTGTTTAGTTGTGCTTCAGCTGTTCTAATATTTTCGTTTGTACTCCACATGACCAGATCTTCCGCATAGAGAGCTTTTTTTTTAACTTATCAGGGTTTTGGTCAGATCATTTATATATATCAAGAAAAGGGTGCAACTGAGTGGTGATCCCTGTGGTAATCCTTCTTCTAGCACCGCTTTGTCTGAAATGGATTCATTTAATTTAGTTTGTATTGTTCTATCAACTAGGAAATATTTCACCCATTTGTACAGTTTCCCATGTATCCCAGCATCTCTCATCTTCAATAAAACCCTTACACCAGACTCTATCATAAGCTGCAGGTCCACTAGGATGGCTGGAGTATCCAGATTCTATCATAAGCCTGCTGCAGGTCCACTAGGATGGCTGGAGTATCCAGACTATCATATGTCTGCTGCAGGTCCACTAGGATGGCTAGAGTATCCAGACTCTATCATAAGTCTGCTGCAGGTCTACTAGGATGGCTAGAGTATCCAGACTCTATCATACGCCTGCTGCAGGTCCACTAGGATGGCTAGAGTATCCAGACTCTATTATAAGTCAGCTGCAGGTCCACTAGGATGGCTAGAGCATCCAGACTCTATCATAAGCCTGCTGCAGGTCCACTAGGATGGCTAGAGTATCCAGACTCTATCATAAGCCTGCTGCAGGTCCACTAGGATGGCTAGAGCATCCAGATTCTTTCATAAGTCTGCAGCTATTTTACCTATGCATGATATTAAGGATAGGGGACGAAAGCTTGTGGGGTCATCTGGAAGCGTGTTCTTTTTGAGCAATGGCACTATATAGACATTTCTCCATGTCTTGGGAATTTTGCTTTCTTTCCATGACTTGTTGATCAGTCTGAGTAATGTTTCTTTCCCTGACTTGCCGAGATGCTTTATCATCTCATTGTGTACCTTGTCAGGGCCTGGAGATTTTCTACATTTTAATTTTCTTAATGCTTTTTCTAGTTCCCTCATGTTAAAATGTTCTTCAAATATTGCAGCATTTGTTGTTGGGGCTCTTTCAATTAATTTTAAATTATGTAGCTGAATTTTATCGCTATCTGTAAGTTTGTTCGCTCTGTTGACTGAAGCAAAGTAACTATTACATTTGTTAACTATATTTTTTTTAGAGCTGATGATTTCATTATTAAATTTGATTGGTTTAGGATTTGGTTCTCTTTTATCACCAGACAGATGTTGCATAAGTCTCCATGCTTTATTTCCTTCATGTCGCAAATCGAGTTTACTGCATGTTTCTTGCCATTTCTCTTTCTTTGCTTTTTTAGTAACTAGTTTGACCTTAGCACTAGCCTTGTTATAGCTTATTTTATTATTCAAAGTTGGTTTCTGCTCAAGTATTGTTCTGGCTTTCTTTCTTTCTGATACTGCTGTCTCCAGTTCTGTGTTCCAAAATGGTCGATATTGTGTTCTACATCCTTTAGGTATAGTTTGTTCTGCAGCGTTGAGTATTATTTGTGTGAACACCTCGTATAATTTTTCTACGCTGTTGTCTGTCAGATTGTTCAGGAGTTGGTCTGATTTTTCTTGATATAGCTTCCAGTCAGCTTTAGTATTACTGTTATTAGTGTTATATATTTGTGGACCTTGGTAGTCGAGTTGGGAAAACCACCCGACTGGACTATCAACGTTCGGACAACCCGTGTTCGATTCCCGCTGGGAGCAGTGTGAGTTGTACTCGTGGTTGAAAAAAAAATACCCCTCGGTCGACCCAGCCGTTATCAGAAATGGGTACCAGGGTATTACCCTGGGAAGGTGAGGAATGTTACTAAGTTTCGATGCTTGAGGCGACACTATCCAGAAATCTCCGAACATAACTGGATAGACGGCCGAGCACATATGGGTGGAAACTCGCGTGCTAAGACGCCGGTTCAAGTCTCGTACTTTACCTCGCCTTAGTGTTATTAATCATGCTATTTCCATTAAATGACACAGTCAACTCCGGAATTGATACGACACACCGTGAACAAAGAATTGTGGAAGGACATTATCACCTACGCTAACCGCTATGGCTCATGATGATTCCCAACTCAGAGCAGTACACGTCCTACTAGTCCGAATCTTTGTTGTCGCTATAGCATTTATTTGAACGATTCTATACAACCAATCGTTATCATCCAAGCGCTCGAAAGAGGGCGGAGAACAAAACACCAGCTTCAGGTGAGATCCTGTTCCAGTCATTACTTTCATGGTCTCTCTTTGACAGATAATACAGCCATTAGTCAGCGTTTACCTCCCTTGATATTAGACACAGATCCGTGGGTATGTGAGTAATGTAGTATTTGAACGTTCGCTTAGCAACAGAAACAGTGGAGATTCGTTTCTTCATAATCATCATCATCATCATCATGTGCCATACCAGTTGGCGTAGGCGATCATGTCCCTCCACAATCGTCTATCCACAGTGCATCGTATCAGTTCTGTTGTTGACTGTTTTCCATGCCATGAGACCAAGATATCCAGTATTTTCTCTCTTTGTCGTCCGCGATCTCTCTTTCCTATTATTTTGCCAGTTGTAACCAAGTATTCCAACTTTCCTCTTCTCAAGTTGTGTCTGCAAAATGTTGATTGCTTCTTTCTGATGTTTTTAAGAGCTCCCTTTTTGTGTTGGCCTCTTTAAGAACTTCCTCATTGGTCTTTTTAGCTGTCCAGGGAATTTTCAACATTCTTCTGAGAAATCCCATCTCTGTAGCCTCTAATCGTCTTTTAATTTGTTTGTCTACTGTCCATGATTCGCTTCCATAGGTCAGAATTGGTTCTATATAGCATCGATGAACTCTCTTTCTCACTTCTATCGACATAGATTTGTTGCATAAGATATTTTTCATTTTCGGAAATGCTATTTTGGCCTGAGCTATTCTGCTTGTTATTTCTGTGGTGCATCTCCCATCTCATGTTATTATTGTGCCCAAGTATTTGAAACGTTGTACTTGTTTCAGATTTGCCTCATTTATTTTTATGCTGCATGATGGTGATGACTGTTTCTTCGATATAACCATAACTTCTGTTTTCTTACTACTTAGTCACCTACCAGAGATGGACATGAAGGAATGTTTGATACACTTTTTGGACATAAATTCTTGGAATCATAAACAAACTCATGACATGTTTGGAGCACATCAATTGAGACATTCCTTATCAATGTGCGGATCTAACGTTTACCTTGTGTACATTAAACTCAATCTGAAATAGAAAATGTGAGGTTTTGAGTATCTAAGAAGATAGCAGAGAACTTTTTTTATGATTTTAATAAGCCAAAGATACACATTCTTGTACCTACAATGTTTTATGGAAACTTGAATCTAGGAATGGACAATCTTCTTCTGTGTAAATAAGAGACAGAAAGGTCAGGATGTCAATGTTACATTCGATGTTGGGGCTAGGATGATTTTATTTACGAGGGTGAGAATTCGAGAGAGACAGGATGTCAGAGATTGACGGAATTCCAGACAGAGAAGAAAATGGCTGCTGCACAATTTCAGTTAATTAGAGACAGAGAAGAAAATGACTGCTGCACAATTTCAGTTAATTAGAGACAGAGAAGAAAATGACTGCTGCACAATTTCAGTTAATTAGAGACAGAGAAGAAAATGACTGCTGCACAATTTCAGTTAATTAGAGACAGAGAAGAAAATGACTGCTGCACAATTTCAGTTAATTAGAGACAGAGAAGAAAATGACTGCTGCACAATTTCAGTTAATTAGAGACAGAGAAGAAAATGACTGCTGCACAATTTCAGTTAATTACAGACAGAGAAGAAAATGACTGCTGCACAATTTCAGTTAATTAGAGACAGAGAAGAAAATGACTGCTGCACAATTTCAGTTAATTACAGACAGAGAAGAAAATGACTGCTGCACAATTTCAGTTAATTAGAGACAGAGAAGAAAATGACTGCTGCACAATTTCAGTTAATTAGAGACAGAGAAGAAAATGACTGCTGCACAATTTCAGTTAATTAGAGACAGAGAAGAAAATGACTGCTGCACAATTTCAGTTAATTAGAGACAGAGAAGAAAATGACTGCTGCACAATTTCAGTTAATTAGAGACAGAGAAGAAAATGACTGCTGCACAATTTCAGTTAATTAGAGACAGAGAAGAAAATGACTGCTGCACAATTTCAGTTAATTACAGACAGAGAAGAAAATGACTGCTGCACAATTTCAGTTAATTAGAGACAGAGAAGAAAATGACTGCTGCACAATTTCAGTTAATTAGAGACAGAGAAGAAAATGACTGCTGCACAATTTCAGTTAATTACAGACAGAGAAGAAAATGACTGCTGCACAATTTCAGTTAATTAGAGACAGAGAAGAAAATGACTGCTGCACAATTTCAGTTAATTAGAGACAGAGAAGAAAATGACTGCTGCACAATTTCAGTTAATTAGAGACATCAGCAGCATCCACATTTCTGATCCTAAATGTGAGTGCGAATTCTCTCAGATGAACCCAGTTCTCACACTGATAGAAGCCTCTCTACAGATGAACCCAGTTCTCACACCGATAGAAGCCTCTCTACAGATGAACCCAGTTCTCACACCGATAGAAGCCTCTCTACAGGTGAACCCAGTTCTCACACCAATAGAAGCCTCTCTATAGATGACCCCAGTTCTCACACCGATAGAAGCCTCTCTACAGTTGAACCCAGTTTTGACACCGATAGAAGCCTCTCTACAGATGAACCCAGTTCTCACACCGACACTAATCTCTCTACAGATGAACCCAGTTCTCACACCGACACTAATCTCTCTACAGATGAGCCCAGTTCTCACACCGACACCAACCGCTACAGATGAAGACCATGTATACTTTGATATTATTATAGCTAGTTGGTTCTCATCTACGTTTTTTCAACCCTTAATATGCGTTGATTCCTGGATCCAGAAAGACGAATCCATGATTCATCCAGAAGAATCCACCAACGGGGCTAGAAGAACAAGGAATAAGACTCGTGACGTGGCTGATGTGATGAGCTCATTTCAGAAAATATCAAAAGGACTAATACGATTTCAAAATTGTAATTTTCTTTTACATATTTAAGTGTAAAGTCATTGAACCCCTCAAAACTGATTTACTGTCCATTTTCAATATAGATATATATATATTACAGTCCCAGATCATCTTATTACTATTGTCTCTCAGAGCTCAGGTCTTCAACATTTCCTGGATTATGAGCTTTTGTGCATGGGAACCATATAGCAAAGGTCGTCCCACATCAACGTCTGTACAACGCCTCATACAATGTGATCTACTGACCTTGTTGCACTTACTGGGGTACTTTTTAGGCACGCGTGTTCGTTCTAGCGTTTCTGACCTCCAGAAGTACCATGTCTCCCGTGTTGCTGGTTGAAAACCTTGACAACCACTGGATGTTGCTGTGACCAAATTTCATGCCAAATGGTCGTCGTGTAACCAATTACATTATTCAGTTAAGGACAGTGACAAACCCCGCTAAGTACGTGTAACAGTTAGAATGTCTTGCAGCAACTCACGTTGTCCCGTGAACGTGTAACAGCAAGTCTTGCACCAACTCAGGTGCACAAGTCCATACCAATGGCCTCATCATAAAATGATGACGTCAAGCAGCGCTTAAGTCGGTAGAGGATAACCAGTAGCGTGACAGATCTGCGTGAATCATTGCAAGTAATGCTAACCACAATCTAGAATACCAGGCGGTCCCTGATCTCATCCACGAGAAAGCGATCAGTGACAGAGAGAGAGAGAGAGAGAGAGAGAGAGAGAGAGACAGATAGAGAAATTAACATCGAGCTACTAAAACGATCTGGGAGCCGCGACAGCTCAGTGGTTAGTGAGCTGGACTACAAACGACAAGTGGACGGGTTCGATCCTGACCGACCGCTTCCGGGTTCACCCCGCCTTAAATGGTTACTGGATTTTTTTCTGGGAAACTAATGCGGCACGGGCGTAATGCCGAACACATGACCCCAAAGGTCTGTACAAATGATGGTCACTAACTCCATATTCCCTATATGCTAATTGGCGTGACGGGTCACTTTACATTACTTAATAAAAGTATCTAATAACCGTTCTATACGCTAAAATAGTATTGATGGTTTCACACGGACGTATAAAATCAACTTTACTTACGTCCATCAATAAATTCCAAATTTCCACATCCTTTGAAGACATACACATTTAGTTTTTAAAATGAAAATTCAACTCTCAATGTATCTGTATTTCATTAATCTATCTATTGTCCTTTCGAGCCGAAGACGGCACATAGGGCAGAACCACAATCTCAAAAATAGAAACCTTGCGTGCCAAAATGTCACATATTGCAGAGATCACTGCTTCTAAAATCTATGGTTCTGTTTCTATAACAATGCTTTTTACAATGATAGCTTGTCAAGCCATCGATCAATCTCCTTAGTCGCCTCTTACGACATGCTTGGAAGGACACAGTGTCACTATTCTTTACTCATAATGAAGCCCCGGTAACACACGGAAAATTTCATTAATAGTGACTTTATGTTTATATTTGCAGGTAAAGCCTCTGTCAATGTTATCAGGTAATAAAAATCTGTTCTCTCACATTTGTATTTATTCCTTTGATTCACTACAGTAAGGGATAGTAGTGGGTTACATTCATATCTCGTGGGTCAGCGAACCCATTTGGACTCATCATCATCATGTGCTATACCGGTTGGCTTAGGCGATCATGTCCTTCCACAATCTTCTATCTACAGTGCATCGTATCAGTTCCGTTGACTGTTCTCCATGTCATGACACCAAGTTATCCAGTATTTTCTCCCTGTGTCCGATCTCTCGTTTCTTTTATTTTGTCAGTTTTAACCAAGTATTCTAGCCTCCCTCTTCTCAATACGTGCCTACATAATATTGATTGTTTCTTTCTGATATTTTTTAAGAGCTCCCTTTTTGTGTTGACCTCTTTAAGAATTTCCTCATTTGTGCTTTTTAAGCTGATCAGAGAAGATTTAACATTCTTCTGAGAAATCCCATCTCTGTGGCCTGTAAATCTCAATTGGACAACAAGGCGATTATGCAAAACGAACCGGCTGCCGTAGCCTCAGTGGCAAAGGACAATACCCATGATACGAATGTCGTTTGTGCATTTGTGGTCTGAATAATTGAAATGGGACGCTACTGGGCTGCCAGTATTCTGTTGAACATCTCAAAGATGTTCACACAAGTTTTCTGAAAACAGTCTCACAATATAAGTCATGTGGCATCATTGGCGTATAATGGCATACATGATGTTGCGCGACACATTTGTGAATCCATCCTTGATCTTAACCTTCTTTCCTGCACCATCAATCACTTTATGACTTCCCACGTTTTCACTCCTGAACGATTCAGCACTTTATGGTTTCTTACTCTCTCTCTTAGGCATGGTCCAGCACGTTATGGTTTCTCACTGTCTCTCTCCAGCATGGTCCAGCACGTTATGGTTTCTCACTGTCTCTCTCCAGCATGGTCTAGCACTTTATGGTTTCTTACTCTCTCTCTTAGGCATGGTCCAGCACTTTATGGTTTCTCACTGTCTCTCTCCAGCATGGTCCAGCACGTTATGGTTTCTCACTGTCTCTCTCCAGCATGGTCTAGCACTTTATGGTTTTTGGCCCACCACCTTTCTTCTTATCCACCTTACACATACATGTTTCTTATTCTTTCTCTCCAAATCTCCTCCTCTCCATATCCCCTCCTCTCCAAATCTCCTCCTCTCCATATCCCCTCCTCTCCATATCTCCTCCTCTCCATATCCCCTCCTCTCCATATCTCTTCCTCTCCATATCCCCTCCTCTCCATATCTCTTCCTCTCCATATCTCCTCCTCTCCATATCCCCTCCTCTTAATATCTCTTCCTCTCCATATCTCTTCCTCTCCATATCTCTTCCTCTCCATATCTCTTCCTCTCCATATCTCCTCCTCTCCATATCTCTTCCTCTCCATATCCCCTCCTCTCCATATCTCTTCCTCTCCATATCTCCTCCTCTCCATATCTCTCCCTCTCCATATCTCTTCCTCTCCATATCTCCTCCTCTCCATATCTCTTCCTCTCCATATCTCTTCCTCTCCATATCTCTTCCTCTCCATATCTCTTCCTCTCCATATCTCTCCCTCTCCATATCTCTTCCTCTCCATATCTCTTCCTCTCCATATCTCCTCCTCTCCATATCTCTCCCTCTCCATATCTCTCCCTCTCCATATCTCTTCCTCTCCATATCTCCTCCTCTCCATATCTCTTCCTCTCCATATCTCCTCCTCTCCATATCTCTTCCTCTCCATATCTCCTCCTCTCCATATCTCTTCCTCTCCATATCTCCTCCTCTCCATATCTCTTCCTCTCCATATCTCCTCCTCTCCATATCTCTTCCTCTCCATATCTCCTCCTCTCCATATCTCCTCCTCTCCATATCTCTTCCTCTCCATATCTCTCCCTCTCCATATCTCTTCCTCTCCATATCTCCTCCTCTCCATATCTCTTCCTCTCCATATCTCCTCCTCTCCATATCTCTTCCTCTCCATATCTCCTCCTCTCCATATCTCCTCCTCTCCATATCTCCTCCTCTCCATATCTCCTCTGGTGTATATTTTTTCCCTCTCCCTACCCCTTCCCCCCCCCTCTTTGGACCTACTTCTCTATTTGTCCACTTTTAAACAATCCGTTGCACTCACTTTCTCGTAATTTTCTCCCAGTCAGTAAATGGCCTTTTGATTCATTTTTTTTCCTTTTCTCGCCTTCTTGGGACTAATTTTCCCTCCCCGGATACCCTTCTATATTATCCGTATATTTTTTTATAAGGCCACTTACTTCCCACATCTCTTCCCTCCCTTTCTTCTGTGTTTACACTAGCGGTCTGGTAGGTTCGTCATTTCCCCTTCCCTCCTCACAGTTGTTATCCGATCGACTCATGTCCACGCTTGCTTCTATCTCTTCATTCAAGCTAGCTTCCCAGTCATTCTGATGATTTCCATCACACAGGACAGACCAGTTGTTCAGCTAAGTTTTAAAAATATTTATTATAGATATATAATTTACTTTTCTCTATTTACGTTTCACTCTTTTGTTTCGAACTCCTCCTTATTTTCTATTATTATTATTTTATATATCTCTACACACATCCTACTTCCCCTCAAGTAGCACTTATCTCTCTATATTTTCGTTGTCCCTGTATTCTGAAGAAGGCCACAGTCCGAAACGTCAGTATTGTGTTGTGTTTCTTCCTTATAAAGCTGTCACCGTACCTTGTAGTGTTTATCACACCCCACTACTGGCTCCCCATTCACTTAAGCTGCCTGGTATCTTTTCTCTTTGCTTCCCTCTAATTCTTCGTTCCTAATCTTCCGCAGTTGTCACAATATATTCCAGTTGTTCCCTTCTCATTACATGCCCAAAGATGCAAGATTGTTTTCTTCCTAATATTGGAAATTACGTCACTTTTTGCATTGGCCTCTTTCAGAACGTTTCATTACTTTTCTTAGCTGTTCCTGTTATTCTCAACATTCTTCTGTAAATCCCAATTTCTATAGCCTCTAGAGGTTTTCTTGTCTGTTGTCCTCTTGTCCATGATTCACATCTTTATGCTAAGACTTGATCTACATAACATTTAAGAACTCTTATTTTTGTTTCTATCGTTAAAAATAGATTATATATATATATATATATATATATATATATATATATATATATATATTCATACATGTGTGCGGCTCTTATATAAACATGATTTATTGATGCAAAAAAGTATATCCAATCTCAGAACAATAGGCAAATTTATTTTAGAAATAATTGTTTTCACTCACCGGTTTCGTGGGAGTTGGACCTGAATGTGGTGTTGAAAGCACTGGATAGAGTGACTCGTAACCGGCAGTAATCTGGGAGAAAGAAAGATTTTAGTTGGTTGTCGTTCCAACTTCAGATGTGACATTCCAATTTTCAACATGTGTCCATTCATTAAGACTTTAAGGTAATCTAATCATCAGATAAAAAGACCCCGTCAAGCAAGTGTTTCGGCCCTTTAGCTTCATAAGGTCATAACTCCTAGGCGTCGCCCTCCTGCAGCAGTGAACTATAAAGTTAAAGTTTATGATATATATTCGGCCCAAAGTAACTACACTTACTCTACACAACACTTCTGGTCAAATCTACGGTCTCAATCCGGTCGTTTACTTACATTTCTTAGCTTTAACCCAACACATTGATGTCCTCTTCATGGTGGCAGCAGTATAAAATGGCTTGTATTTACAACGTCCTTTTGTAGACTCGCGTACAAGCTGATTTAGCATAGCGTAATTCTTCAGGAAGGAGTGGATCAGACACTGATAGTAGGTGATAAAGGTAGGTCGGGCTATGAATTATTTGTTGTGTTGAGAAGAGGTTGTGTCTATGTTCAACGGCAATTTAATTCCTCATTGACGTCTATGCTAAAAGCACCTACGGTCACATACCAGCTTTCACCATTGTTAAGACATACAAAGATTTCTGTGGCAGCTAAACAACAAATGATAATTAGCATTTTCATACCAAATTTGTGCTATGAAAGTCAAACATGGAACCTTTCTAAATCACATTTAAGAAAGATCATTACATGTGAGATGCGTTGCTTGAGAAAAGTAACAAACAACACAAGAAGAGATAGAATACCAAATGAAACCATAAGAAAAATGGTAGGAACAAAATCCTGCCAAGAATATATAGAACAACAACAACTTAAAATGTTTGGCCACCTGGTCAGAATGAATCCTCACCAATCACCATCAAGGGCGTTCTTCTCGAGAATGCATGGAACAAGACCAAGAGGTAGACCCAGAAGATGATGGATAGATGGGGTAACAGAAACAGGTAACACAAATGGAAAATCACTAATTCAGACAGTTCGAGCAGCGCAGAACGACAAATGATATAACAACGACACCTTTTCGGTACCAGTGAGAAAGAGAGAAAAACAAATTGACGTCTATGTATGAATAAATAGAGGGAGAGCTGGACGGGGTAAGTCAGCCTCCTGTGTTACATCTTCGAACCACTGATTTACATAACTCAATTTGGGTGTCCTATTTTGTGACGTCAGTGTCTACATCCACTAAAGTCAGCAAAATACAACCAGATATAAAGCCACGCGCTGAACATGTCAGGTGAGAGAACAAGCTATCAAGCTGAGCTTAACTGCTAGACGAATCAACCTGTATAATATCAGGGAACAGGCAAATAATTGCAGTGCAGTGATAAAGCTGGTAGCAGGAGCAAGTAGTGGGGTGTAACGTACACTCCTACAAAGTATGGTGACAGCTTTACAAACAAGGACACAACAAAATACTGACGTATCGGCCTACATGCGGTTTTCCTTCAGAAAACGAGAACAACACAAACGAGCAATAAACTAAGGCGAACTCTTCTACATCTAGGATGATAGGGATAGGTCAAACAAGGATAGGATAACAAAACAGAGGATTAAGAGATGAAAAGATGACATGAAAGAGAAATGTTCTACATGTAGGCGGATAAAAGTGGATAAAAAAGTGAAAATTATTACGCTAAAATATATTTTAAAAATGAAAGCGGGTCTTAATAGAAGCGAGGTCCAAACATATACAGTGAATAGATTATTGCGAATCAAGTATACCTCAGGAAGTAAGTGGGGAGGGGAAGGGGAGTTGGAAAATCAGTCACGTGGTTGGATGAGATAATCGGGTATTAGAATATGGTGCAGTCAAGCGGGACCCGGGTAATTATAAGAGCAAGGGGAGAAAACGGAGGGGAGATGGGAATGAAAGAAGAAAGTTCATCATCACACCGTGCACAGTGCACATTACTCCCATCATGTGGTTGTCTGAAGGAAAGGCCTCTATATTCATGAAGGACGAAGACAATTATCAGACCAGGTCTGATTCTACCAACCCGTCTCCCACGATGTTACTGTACTAACATGCCTTGGTAGGGGAGACGATTCTGACGCTCATTCAGGAGGAACTACTCCCAGCTAGCTCGTCCCGTATGATCCTCCCTGATAGTGGTTCAGGTCGAACCTCTTTCTACATACTATCCAACATACACAAACACGACCCGCCTGGACGACCTATTATCTCTTCTTCTATCTCTTGTGCCACAAACCCATTTCTGACTTCCTTGACAGTGTCTTTTAACTAAATTCATGAACCTCCCCTCATGTGTTAAAAACACGAACGACGCTCTGAATGTCTTTGTCTCAGCCTTTCTCCTGACCTCAACTACTGTCTTTTTGTCATGGATGACTTCTCCCTGTACACCTCCATTCCTAACACCGATGGCCTTCGAACTCTCCAATTTTTAATTGATCAACCTTTCATCGCTATGGATGTTCACCTCCGTCTACCGGAACTAGTTAATCTACTTAACTTAATCTCTTTTCGTTCTATGGCAACTTCCTAACCCACTGATGTGTGGACAGTGGTGTGTCGTTGGGCAGCAATATGGACGCAGGCTACACTTGTCTTTTCATGAGTGTCATTGCAGAAGTCAAAAATACGTAAGGTCACCTTTGTCTATGTCTCTGGACATGCGGTAGTAGGGGGAAATGAAAGAGAAGACAGATTGGCAAGCTTCGCTATTGTTGAAGACGGTCAATCTGTGGATCGAGCGGACGTTATCAATACCCTTCTGAAAGTGGGAAGGACACAGGACTTCGACAACCATTAGTCCACGTCACACCTTCGGATGAAAGAGAATAGATTAAGATGGGCACAGCAAGAAACGAGAAACTGATTGGACGTGTAAGAAGACTATTGGACGTGTAAGAAGACTATTGGACGTGTAAGAAGAGTATTGAACGTGTAAGAAGACTATTGGACGTGTAAGAAGACTATTGGACGTGTAAGAAGACTATTGGACGTGTAAGAAGACTATTGGACGTGTAAGAAGACTATTGAACGTGTAAGAAGACTATTGGACGTGTAAGAAGACTATTGAACGTGTAAGAAGACTATTGAACGTGTAAGAAGACTATTGGACGTGTAAGAAGACTATTGGACGTGTAAGAAGACTATTGGACGTGTAAGAAGACTATTGGACGTGTAAGAAGACTATTGAACGTGTAAGAAGACTATTGGACGTGTAAGAAGACTATTGGACGTGTGAGAAATAAATCAACACAGAACTGAATTTTCAGTTGATGGACGCTGCGGGAATTTCTAAGGAGGGGTTCAGAGCACCTATAGATATGTTCTGAGTACCTATAGACATGTTCTGAGTACCGATAGACATGTTCTGAGCACCTATAGACATGTTCTGAGTGCAATGATGATAACCCGCAAATAACTCAATAACCAGATCATCTAAACCTACCAGGGTCCTCTTGCCCTTATGTTTGGTAGGACATTGACGATTGCATCATTTTGACCTGTCCGAGGAGGAATCTCCCTATTTTTCGAACATGTGGGGCACATTCACTCCTTGATCCATATCACTTCCCAATTTCCACCTCCTCTGTCTCCTTCCTAGATATTCAGTTTTCACAGGTGTCTCTGGTCTACGTAACTCGATCTTCTACAAAACATACGGACTCCCATTGTTTCCTCCGTTACGGCTCTTCTCACCCGACATCTTGCAAGAACTCTCTGTTCTATTCGCAGTTACTCAGACTTCTTTGACCTGCCAGGATAATGAAGATTTCCTACATAATACCCACCTGATGCTTGACTTCTTCCTCCGCGGCCTCTATCCGAATAAGCCCTCCTACCTGCTCTTGAACTAGTTCTCTGCAACTCTCTCCCTCTACTCGTTTCCCCTCCGACAGGATCGTGCTTGCTCTCACCCGTCACCCTCACCACAACGCGTTAATCAGAATTATTCACTGCTACTTCCCCATTCCAAGCTCTGATTCAACTACCCGTCTACACTTCCCTCACCCTCCATTAGTTATCTTTAAACCTGATCGCAACATCAAAGACATACTTATAAGCAGCCGCCGTCTTGCCTCCCTCTACAGCCATCAGGGCACTATCAGTTGCTATCGCAATCCATGTAAGACTTGGAACCACATACTCTAGACAGAAATGGTTCTCTCCCTAAGTCTTTTGAGATCAGAGAGGGATTCTCTTGTACATCGCGCAACATTATCCATGTCATTATATGGATGCGATGTAAGATGACTTACATAATCAGGAGACCGTGTAACGACATCACTCGAGATGCAGGCACCCCGAAAGCATAGCACTTCAGCTATAAGGAACATTAGGGTAAGGTGGATGCCCCGGTCACTACCCTGTTGTCATGTTTTTCTAACAGCAGAAGCCGATTCCCTTTAGAGAATCGTCAGATCGCCAGTATGGGTTGTCTCACCCCACGGAGCATCAATGTATCCCTCTCTCATGGGTAATTTACTATCTCTCTCTTTTTTCCCTCACTTCCTTTCCTTCTTTCAATCCCATCTCCCCCTTTTTTGTTTACTTGTATCACTCCATATCTACTTCCATAGCTCTAGTGATTACCAGTGTCAGACTTGACTGCACCTCATTCTAATACCCGAATATCTCGTCCAATCACGTGACTGATTTTCCAACCCCCCCCCCACCCCACCCTTACTATCTTGCGTTCTACTTGATTTACAATATACTCGCTGCATAAGTGTGAACGTCGATTCTGTTAAGTCCCGCTTTCATTTTGGTATATTTTAGCGTACTGTACTAATTTTCACATTTTTATCCTCTTTTATCTTCCTACATGTTGAATATCTCTCTTTCATGCCATCTTTTCATCTCTTATCCCTCTTTTTATTTATCCTTGTTTTACCTGTCCATATCATCCTAGATGTTGTAGAGTTTACTTTATTTTGTTGCTCATTTGTGCTGTTTTCGTTTTCTGAAGGAAAGGCGCATGTAGGCCGAAACTTCATTATTTTGTTGTGTTCTTTATGTGTAAAACTATCACCATACATTATATGAGTTTACATTATACACCACTTTCTTGCTCCTGCATATCATCAACATGGACAAGTGAACACTTGAAGACTTTAACCAGAGGTTCGCTCGGGTGGTGCTAGTCCACTGCAGGGTTGCCAGATATATTTTTGGATTTTAGGCCAAAAAGTGTTGAAAAAAAGCCAAATTAGGCCAAATAGTCAATTAAAAAGCCAAAAAAAAAGGCCAAACATTTCTGCTATACTCACATCACATGAAACTCTCCAGATCAAGATTATTAACGTCATCCGCATCAGAGCTACCTGATTCTACAGCATACAAATTCTCTGATGTAAATTCTTTGAGCATTTTTGCTGATGGGATGAAGTCTTTACAACATTTGTTTGAAAGCAACAGTTCTGCTCTAATCCTGACAATAGAGTCAAGCAAATGCAGTTGCATCTTATTCCTTGCTTTTGTCTTCACTGACGTTACAATGGAGAAAATTCTTTCAACTATGGCATTGCTGCATGGGTGATCAGACAAGTTAGGGCAAAGTTGGCTAACTCTTTGAATGACTGATGCTGATGTATGCCAATCCAAAACTGTTCACTGTCAGTAGGAAGTCCATCTTTCTTAAACATGGTATCTTCTTTCCAATCAATCAATATAATTTTTCTGTATTGTTCTTCAATAGTGCTGATGTTACTTCCTGCTAGGTGTAAGAAGGGTAAGTCTGAAAACGTTGCTCTCGAAGCTTGATTTAAAATAATCCGTGGACTCAGCTTTGATAGATTTTGAAATATATTACTCGCCGAAGGAAGTCTACATGTTATTTGATTGAGAGCTTCCTCTAGCATACACATACATCTTTCTTTGACATTTTTAATTTCGTGATGAGCGTCAGTGTTGTTGTTCTTTTGTAGGAACGTATTACATTCTGTTAAAAATTTGATACCAAAATCAACTTGATTTATATCCTTTCTTTGTCCATTTGTATCATACAATCTGTTCTGAAGACTTGCCTTTTGTAAAAATAATTCTTGACACAGTTCATGAGGATCAGCTTTAGTTTGTTGAAAAAGGCCATTGAGTCTTTCAAATTCCTGCACAACGGGTGTTGCGAAAACAAAGAACAAGTAATTGTTATAATCTAACATCATGTCCTTTAACAATCGTGCTTTGTATTTTGTGTCAAACTTTGACTGGGCTAATTCAGTACTCATGAAATAAGCCTTTAGCTCTTCCCAATTCATCAGAATATTAAACATAACTTTTCCTCGCACAAGCCATCGAGTAGCTGATGGTTTCTCAAAAGGCAGTGGAGCAGTTCTGGTTGACTCATATTCTGTAGGTGTATTCATCACTGTAAATAATTCTTTGTAGGATTCTCGTCTTAGGCTACTGTGGGAAAACCATTGCGGTATTTCTGATAGTAAAAATCCTATATTTGACGGTAGCTTAGCTACTGCATAATAAATGCAAAGTGCCAAAGAATGACAAATACATTTCAGCTGTACACATGAAGGAGATACATTTCTTAATCTAGACCACACTGAGTTGTTACAGCCAACCATGTTTGACGCTCCATCTGATGCAAATCCAATGCAATTTGTGAGACTCTGGCCACATTTTTTTATTTCACCATCAATCAAATTAAATATGTTTTCTCCTGTTGCTTCTTGCACGGGAATTAGCCCAAGATACCCTGTTAGAATTTCCTGTTTTCTTTCACTGAAAAACCGAATTAAGATACACAAGTATTTTTGTGTGGAGACATCTGTAGATTCATCTAAAATGATGGCGTATTTCTTGTCCTGAAAGTCATGGATGAGATCCGTTTTTAGTGCTGGCGATATTATATTTTTTATTAAGCATGAACATTTAGTTCTGTGCAATTTGATGTTTCCTAATGTACTGCCCTGGCCATGTGCTGTCATAATTTCACTCAGATGGTCAATTGTGCGAATTGCACAGTGGCAGGTCATGCTTACAGCAATTTGGAGCTCTGCTGTTTTAACTTTATCGTTATTTTGTCTAGGACTTTGAGTGACACTAAGTTGTGTCTGACTATTTGATGGAACTCTCATCATGTGCTTAGATGATTTCTCATGATTTGAGATGTTTCCTCTTTTTGGTACAATCGTACACCGGCAGAGTTTACAATATGCTGCCTCTGATCCATCAGAAGCTTTCATGAGCCATGGGTATGTTTCTTCCCAAATACTATTGTACTTACGATTGCTATCATAAGATGCTTTCCATTTCTTTGATGAAGAAGCCATGAGTAACACAAGTAATATCTTTATCAAACACAGCGTAGACTAATGTAAATAATTAGTCGACTTGTTAAGCGCACGTCCTAGGCACACTCCTGTACGACGACTCACGACTCACGACTAGTCACGACACGTTCGTTTTGTTTCAATTTTGAAAATGAACTATTTTGAAGAATATTCCTAGAATGAAACATTAAGAATTAAGACCTATGGATTCTGAAAGTGAAAGTAATTTGCAAAAGTGCGCCAAATTCTTATTAAAGTCAGATGATTTGATGCATTTTTGGAGCAAAATAATTATATTTTTAAAGAACTTTTACTGAAATTGTGGTTTATACTTTTTTTTACTACTGGTTTAGAAAAAAAAGCCAGGAATAAGCCAAAAAACCCAAAAAAGCCAAAGAATTTCTTTAGGCCAAACAAAAACCAAAAAAGCCAGATTTGTGGAATTTGGCCTAAAAAAAGCCAAATTGGCAACCCTGGTCCACTGTGACACTATCAAGAGTCAGTCGGTGCATCGATATATATAATGTTCATGTTACCCTTCAATTGTTTTATATTTTGCCCCCCCCCCCCCCACATCCTGCACGGTGCGCGTTATTGATATTGGTCCCCACATCTTGGATGTCAGTCACCAGCGTAATAGATGATTGATGCCAAGGTATCTTCAGTCAACAGTGGACAGAGCCTTCACCTAGAATGAGCGCATAAAGTCGGGGGTTGCTTATATAAAGTAGATCTGCCACATGGGGATTGACGGCCACATCAAGTACATATTGTTTCTTCGTTCCACCAAACAAGAACATTCCACTCTTTCATCACTCAGTGACACAAGAACATACCATCCTTCCTTCACTCCATCACAAAATAACATTTCATCCTTCCTTCACTCCATGACACAAGAACCTACCATCCTTCCTTCACTCCATCACAAAATAACATTTCTTTCTTCCGTCACTCCACAACACAAAAACATACCATCCTTCCTTCACTCCATCACAAAATAACATTTCATCCTTCCTTCACTCCATGACACAAGAACATACCATCCTTCCTTCACTCCACAACACAAAAACATGTCATTAGTCATTAGTCGAAAGATCATCCTCCTTGCACAAGGGGCATACCCATAAGTGCTCCGATTTCCTTTCGAGTAAATTCACAAGTGTGTGACGGCTGATCGTGCCGGTTCGCAGTTGGTTAACCATACACCTCTGGCGTCCTGAAAAATGTTCGCTCTTAGCTGTGCCAAGCCTTACGCGACTATGCGTTAGTCTCGCCATTGCGTTTGAATCCTTGTCGTCTCGAAAGTCTGCTACTCTTCCCGCCTCGCGGATTGCGTGTAAAATGTCCGCGTTGTCCATGGCGTTGCCATCTGAAATTTTAGCCTTTTCAGCAAGCTTGTCAGCTCGTTCGTTCCCTTGCACTCCAGAGTGGCCAGGTACGTAGATGAAGACGATTTCTTTTAAAGTTGACAGCTGCAGGGACTTCAACCACTCTCTTCGCCTCCACCCAGCCTCAACCTTCTTAAGCATACTCATGGAGTCACTGAGAAAACATACTCCTGCGAAAGACTGTGTTTCGAGCCATGTCATTGCCTTAGTGACTGCTAAAACCTCCACTGTCATGCAGCTCGTTGTTTGCGAAAAAGCACCACTATCCTCATGCACCATTTGCCCTTTCACCTGCGCTGTATATGCCCATGAACATCGTTTATTTCGTACAACCGAACCATCTGTGTAGATAATAATATTGCCGGACGTTACGTTTTCTTTGATTAAGGCCTGAATCTTATCCTCTACGACCTTGGGATTCATCGTTCTACATTCTTTATTCAGTGTTATGCAGACTTTGATAGTAATTGTAGAAATGTCATTTGGCCATTGCCGCCATTCTTCTCCACGCTGCAAGTCATTTAGCATGCACACCTTTTGAATGGATTTCTCTGCCCTGCCCATCCACGACTGGCCTCGCTCGAGTCTATCACCTTTTGGTGCTAGCGCTACAGAATTTAAAGGATGTCTTTCATCAGCAAGAATGTTCAGAAAAGCGCGTGCTCTACACAACTCGATTCTACTTTCTATGGTTGGAATGTCAAGTAGGTATCTTAACGCTCTGCATGACGTGTCTCTAGTGCAGCCAAGAATAATGCGCATAGCCTCGTTCTGAATTTTTTCGAGCCTCTTTAACTGAAGTTTGCTGAGAGTTTGAATCGCCAAAGCGTATTCTAGAACAGAAACAACCAGTCCCTGGTATAATGTATGCAGGTGCCGCTGTTCACTGCCTGCAGCGGCCATTACTTTCATAGCAGCAAGACCCTTTTTTGCTTTCTCTATCACGTTATCAATGTGCTTTACGAAAGCAAGGCTTCGATCTAAATGAATACCTAAATATTTCATTGTCATAGATCTTGGCAAAGTGTCTGAAAACATTTCTACAGATGGAGTATCAATATTAATGATGTTGTTATATAGTGAGAACCAAGTTACTTCAGCTTTTGATGGGTTCACGTTGGCACCTGCCTCGTCACACCACTTTTGTATGCGCCTGAGTTCTGATTGTAGGTCCGCAGTTATTTGTTTCGATCTTTTCCCTGTCGATAAACCAAAATGTCATCGGCATAAGAAAGAATGCGACCTGGCCCTTCCAACCGATCTCTTGTGATTTTCACAGTGTATGCATTGAAAAGTACGGGAGATAAAGGTGAGCCTTGCGGTAACCCGGGATACATCGTAATTATATCAGAAGTCCAACTACCAGATCGAAAAACCACTTTGCGCTGAAAAGTGCCGCTGTTAGCCAATTTAGGATGCGGGGACTGACGCCTAAATTTATGAGCTGGTAAAACATGTCATCCTTCCTTAACTCCACAACACAAAACATGCCATCCTTCCTTCACTCCACAACACAAAAACATGCCATCCTTCCTTCACTCCACAACACAAAACATGCCATCCTTCCTGCACACTTGTACTGTTATGGCGCGTTGTACAATGTAGACACGATATTCCAACCTCACTTTCCCAAAAACACGCACATATGTGCCCACACACACAGGATTCAATCATTTCTTATTTATATTCAGCACGCCATTTGTGTATTCTATTACTTACTATAATTCCGTAACTCCTCATCTGAATTAGAAGATAGCATACGTTAACCTTTAACCACGTCTCAACACGATAGCCTATCCTTATCTTTATTCTTTAAACTAAACGATGAGGACGGCAGTGACCTATAAACCTCGTACATGAAGGATGGCACAACATGTAAGTAATCTATAATATTTAAACAATGTATGTACAGACAATTTGTAATTTGTTGACAGTGTCTATAACTTGACTTCCGTTTCATTCCACTAACTCGCTAGTCCACCCAGAACATACCTTTTTCTCATTTTTATCATTAACTTCCGTCTGAAAATACACGATGTAAAAGATGAATGAATTAATGAGTGAACATTAACTGTAACAACATTAATTGTAGATATTAAACAGATCTTTCATCAAATGAAAGCTTCTAGAATCTAGACCATGATAAAGCCAGTGGTCTAGTTGTACTGAATCAAAGAGAGCAATCAATTCGTTTATTAGTCAACGGTTGAACGACAGAAAAAAAAGAAAGAAAGAAATAATGAAAGAATGAACTGCCAGCAGTGAGATATTAACAAAAATAATGAATATCTAATGTCTACAGTAGAGTGTTCAAATATGGAAGCACTTGAGGACATTAGCAGACCTTAGGTATGTGTGGGTAACAACTCAAACTGCTTCAAATCTGACAGAGCAGGCACATTGTCTAAACGTGATTGGAAATACATTACATGAACTGAGCAATAAATCTCATCTCTTCTATGTGTTCTGAATCATGAACTAAATAGATAACTCAATAATAGCCCTACTTGACGTCGCAACAGACGTTGGTTATATGTCTCTTGTTGTTGTCTTAGTAATCTGTTATTTTACCGGTGATTAACGTTCGGAACCTCCAATTTTATGGATTACGTTACTTGCACTCCTTATGTCATCATGACGAACCGTCCATTCATGTGAAGGCTGCCCAATTTCATCATTATATACAACATCATCAACTATTTTGTCATTAGGCACTGTTGTATTTTGATTTAATTTTGTATTTTGTAACGTTATACAATGAGTCTTTTTCTTCTTATTTTTGTATCCTTATTTTATCACTTCCAGTGTCGAGGGAAATAGAAAATTCTAGATCTTGTTTTTCTGATAACCTCAGTTATTCACACTTTTGCTGTTGCTGCTTTAACTTTTCTGACGTTGTTATTCAGTCCCATTCTGGGTCTTCATAAAAACCCATTGTCCTGCTCTCACTTTTTTTCTGCTTGGTGTAATGTAAACAGAAGTTAATGTGTGGTGACAGCTTTACTGAAAGTGGAGGAAGGTAAACAGATCAAATGTGTGGTGACAGCTTTACTGAACGTGGAGGAAGGTAAAGAGATCAAATGTGTGGTGGCAGCTTTACTGAAAGTGGAGGAAGGTAAAGAGATCAAATGTGTGGTGACAGCTTTACTGAACGTGGAGGAAGGTAAAGAGATCAATGTGTGGTGGCAGCTTTACTGAACGTGGAGGAAGGTAAAGAGATCAAATGTGTGGTGGCAGCTTTACTGAACGTGGAGGAAGGTAAAGAGATCAAATGTGTGGTGGCAGCTTTACTGAACGTGGAGGAAGGTAAAGAGATCAAATGTGTGGTGGCAGCTTTACTGAACGCGGAGGAAGGTAAAGAGATCAAATATATGGTGACAGCTTTACTGAACGTGGAGGAAGGTAAAGAGATCAAATGTGTGGTGGCAGCTTTACTGAACGTGGAGGAAGGTAAAGAGATCAAATGTGTGGTGGCAGCTTTACTGAACGTGGAGGAAGGTAAAGAGATCAAATATATGGTGACAGCTTTACTGAAAGTGGAGGAAGGTAAAGAGATCAAATGTGTGGTGGCAGCTTTACTGAACGTGGAGGAAGGTAAAGAGATCAAATATATGGTGACAGCTTTACTGAACGTGGAGGAAGGTAAAGAGATCAAATGTGTGGTGGCAGCTTTACTGAACGTGGAGGAAGGTAAAGAGATCAAATGTGTGGTGGCAGCTTTACTGAACGTGGAGGAAGGTAAAGAGATCAAATATATGGTGACAGCTTTACTGAAAGTGGAGGAAGATAAAGAGATCAAATGTGTGGTGGCAGCTTTACTGAACGTGGAGGAAGGTAAAGAGATCAAATGTGTGGTGGCAGCTTTACTGAACGTGGAGGAAGGTAAGAGATCAAATGTGTGGTGGCAGCTTTACTGAAAGTGGAGGAAGGTAAAGAGATCAAATGTGTGGTGGCAGCTTTACTGAACGTGGAGGAAGGTAAAGAGATCAAATATGTGGTGGCAGCTTTACTGAAAGTGGAGGAAGGTAAAGAGATCAAATATGTGGTGACAGCTTTACTGAACGTGGAGGAAGGTAAAGAGATCAAATGTGTGGTGGCAGCTTTACTGAAAGTGGAGGAAGGTAAAGAGATCAAATATGTGGTGGCAGCTTTACTGAAAGTGGAGGAAGGTAAAGAGATCAAATGTGTGGTGAAAGCTTTACTGAACGTGGAGGAAGGTAAAGAGATCAAATGTGTGGTGACAGCTTTACTGAACGTGGAGGAAGGTAAAGAGATCAAATGTATGGTGACAGCTTTACTGAACGTGCCTGCAATCTCTGTGTAGACTTGTACATAATATAAACATGTGTCCACTTACTAAGCCATTATCTTTCATAACACGCTCGTATGAACTATGTAGAATATGTTCTCTTGCTCTACACAAGTGACAGATATGTTCCTATACAAGCCCATACTCTTTTCTATGAGCTGCTCAGGTGTACAGATTGTATCTGTGCTGCTTCTATTTCCTCTAAAGCCGTTCTTGTCTTCTGCCAACTGTGGCTCTATGATTGCTCTTGTACAACGAGTGACGCGTGTGGTTTTATCACTGTTTGTCTATATAGTCGTTGTTATCTCTTCAATTGTTTGATCTGAGTGTCTATTCATTGAGATTTCGTCATTTTAACTAAAGTTATCTTCCCTTCTATATATCTTTCTATGTCTTAAAAACACACACACACATTTGGGAGGAGCGATAACTTGGTAGTTACTGACCGGATCTGCCAATGACAAGATACAGAGTACGATCCCAGTCAAAAGCTTCTAGGTTCACCCAGATTTAGTTGGGGATCTTTTTGGAATATAGACGGCACTAACGTAGTGCTGACTACATTACCCCAAAAATATATTATATGGTTATCAAAATACGGACTTAACATAATATCGGCTATACAGCACGTGACATGACGGGTGGTGTCCCTTTATTCATGTATACATGATGTCATAAACATAGCTTGTTTCTTTGTTTGATCACACAGCATGTGAGCGCGATGTCAACAAATAAAGTATTCAACATAATACAGTAGCAGTACATTTTTTTTGTTGAATTCACTTCATATTTGGTTAAAACCCTCGACGCTAACCAATGACTGGTTAAATCTACTCAGCTAACCGGCTAACCGCTGCCTTGGTTTAGCTTACATTAACGACTAGAAATGTTACAAAATGCAACGATATGAAGTTACCATCAACAGTGTTTACTTTCTCTGAAAGATACAGGCACCAAGTCTCCGCTCGTTGCAGACAGAACTAAGTCTGGCCACAGACAACAGACAAGCTATCAGACAGACATTATCATCTTCTGCTAACTGTTGAATTAATGAGGGCAGCTCATCTCTGATGACCCATTTGATCATGGCCGATCACGTGAAGGAGAAGACGACGAATGACGATATTAGTCACATTTAGGTTCACTTGTTTTCCTTTGCTTCTTTTGCTTGTTAGAGTTGATGGTAAATAAAGTGTCAGAAGCAACATTATCTAGTGGCGTCACACAGGCTGCCCATCCTGATGTCTGCTATTTTAGTTATCGTAATCTCTAGATCTACCTTTTCCCATTGCTCAAGTATATTAATGTTTCCTGTGAGATGCTGGCTAGTGGTGATCGTACATGACCTAACCGTTTAATTGTTATTTCCCAATAAGCCACAGCACTGCTTTAACTATATTTTTCTTACAAGTTTAATCGGATTCTGTCTCGTCACGTTGGATAATAATTTCACTTTCTCTGTCACGGGTTTTCATTTTTTTACTGTCTGCCAGTGTTCAGATTTCTCATTGTGAACTTGGGAGATATCCATGCCTTATTTATTGTTCTATTCTATTTGTATGTGTTTTTATATGTTTGTTTTGTAGTCAGAACAATACTATTTCTGTAGTCGTGTATTTGTTCAATAGTTTAATTGACTCTGACGTTAACCACCATACAGTGTAACACAATATTATGTGTTTGGTTCCATAGAAGGTCTCTCGTCACGTGGTTTTGTAGGTCTCTTTCCTCGGAGCTTGCTACAACCAGCAGCGGACGGTGGAGTTGAAACTTTGGAGGGCCTAGTTCTGAGACCAAACTTGTAGGTTGACCTTTGACCTGACAATTTGCGACATAAAGATTACAGCAATTTACTCTTTGTAAAATAGTTCCATCAATAACTGGCTAAATGACTACAATGACATCATTATAGCTTAGCTATTTGCAATGTAAACTATTTTTAAAATATGTTTTGCTGTTAACTGTTGTTACAGTTCTCTTCAGTTTTATATATTTATATACAAAGATGTAAACTCAGTGATTTAAGAAGTGGTTAGTTGTTATGGTCTCCGTTTTGCCTATATATATATATATATATTATATATATATATATATATATATATATATATATATACATGTATATCATCATCATCATCATCATCATCATAATCATCGAGTGCCGTCTCCGCAACGAAGGTTAGCTACCATGGAGCGCTATTCTGCTCAGTCTCTTGCTTTGATGGTGCAGTTTGTCATAAGCTGATTTGTCCATCTTCTGATGTTACTCGTCCATGTTAGTCTTCGTCTGCCTCTGCCTCTGCCTCTTTTACCTTGTATTTTCCCCTCCAAGATTACTTTTAGTAGGCTGTTGTGCCTTTTAACATGGTCCAAAAAAACGCATTTGTCTTATTTGAATTGTGTTTAGTAGTTCTCTTTTCATTTTTAGTTGTTTTAAGACTACATCGTTTGTTTTGTTTTCTTTCCATCCAATTCTACCTATTCTTCTATATATCCACATTTCAAAGTCTTCAATTCTCTGTTCTGTTTTCTTTTCTAATGTCCATGTTTCTGCACCATATAGGAATATTGAGAAGATGTAACATTTTGCTATTCTTAGTTTTAGCCATGGTTTTATTGTTTTGATGTTAGAATGTTCTTCATAACATTAAAATTACTTTTTGCCATTCCTATTCTTTTGTTTATTTCAGTTGTACATTTCCATCACTGGTTATAGTATGTCCAAGGTAGTTATAGTTCTGAACTGTCTCAAGGTCTATTCCTTCAATTTTGATATCCACTTGTGGGTTTTGAGTATTTTCTTTGTTTATGATCATAGTTTTAGTCTTTTTGATATTCATATCTAGTCCATATTTTTTGCTTGTCATGTTTATTTCATTAAGTAATTGTTGTAGATCTTTAGGATTTTCTGCTAGTAGTACAGTATCGTCAGCATATCTTAGGTTATTGATTATCTTTCCATTAATTTGTAGGCGTGGTATCTCTGAGATGTTTTTAAAGATTTGCTCTGAATGAACAAGCTTGGTGATATGATGCATCCCTGTCTTACTCCTCTTTTTATATCAATGGGTGTAGAGTTCTCTTTGTTATATTTTATTATTGATGTTTGCTCCCAGTATAGATTACATGTTAGTCGCATGTCCATGTCATCTAGATGTATCTCTTTTAGGCATTCTATAAGTTGTTTATGGTGTACTCTATCAATAGCTCTGGTGTAGTTTATGAAACAAGCATATATCGGTTTGTTTACTTCTGTCTACTTTTCAAATTAATGTTCTCATGCTAAATATGGCTTCTTTTGTCCCACTAGTTTCCTAAATCCAAATTGCTGTTCATCTAATTCAGTATTGATTTTATTCTGAATCCTTCCGTGTATAACTTTTAGCAAGATTTATTTTTGTTACCTGGCTCATTAGGCTTATTGTTCTAAAGTCACTGCATTCAACTGCACCATTCTTTTTATGCAATGCAATGAAAGTTGATGTTTTTAGTTCATTTGGTATGTATCCTGTATGGTATATGTCATTGCATATGTCTGTAATCACTTAAATGCCAAAATCTTCTAATGCCTGTATCATCTCTATTTGTATGCTGTCAGGTCCTGCTGCTTTTCCCTTTTTCATTGTTTCTAAAGCTTTTACCACCTCAGATTTTAAAATTTTATAGCCTGATCTTACATTTCATAACTGGTTTCTTGTCCATTTGATCATGAAATACTTCCGTTATATATTCCTGCCATCTATCTATATTATCTTTATTGACTGTTAGCATTTTTCCTTTTTTGTCTGCAATGCATTCACCTTCTGTGGCTTTTTTTTTTTATTCGTCATTCTCTTTAGTTCTGTGTGCATTCCTCTTAAGTCTTGTTTGCTTTCCATAGTTTCTATTTGTATACATTTATGGCTGAGCCAGTCTTCTTTTGCCTTTTTGCACATTTTGCGTATTTCATTATCTATTTTATTGTATTGGGCAGTGCTCTTCGCTTGTCTTCTTTCTTCCATTTTTTCCAAGATGGGGTTATTTATCCATTTTTTTTTCTGTTTTGGGTAAGGTATCGCATGTTTCTTGTATGCTTTTCTTTATGCATTGTAATTTGTTTGTTACTTTTTCATCAGGATTTTATCTTCTGTATTGCTCAATTCCTTCTTCTAGCAGCTTCTGGTATGTGTTCTTTACTTGTATTGTATAGGTATCTTTAATAGTTTTTTTTTTATTTAAGGCTGTTATATCTAGTGGATTTTTTTACGAATTTGACTTCTGCTCGTTTCTCTTTAGTTTGATTTTCATTTTAATCATTACATGATTGTGATCTGAATTAATACCTGCTCCTGGGTTGGTTCTGGCTTTTTATTGATTCCTCTTCTTATCTCCAGGGCTTTTCCATGTGTATAATATAGTATATGGACCTACTCAAGACTACACAGATGAACAAATAGAGGCATACTATGAAGACCGAAATAAACTTATGAAGCTAGAGAAATCTTCGGACATCTTGATTGTAATGGGTGACATGAACGCTAAAGTAGGAAAAGGTAGACCATTAACCATAAGACCATTATGGGAAATCATGGTTTACGAAAAAGAAATGACAGAGGAGAAAGATTAATACAATTCTGTGAAGAAAACTGACTGATAAAATGTAACACCTACTTTGAGCAAGAGAAAAGGAAACTATACGCATGGAAAAGCCCCGGTGATAAGAAAAGGAATTATATAATTATATATATATTACGATATCGAGATAGAAACCAATCTTAATAGTTGATCCTCAGTTGTAATGACAAACAGGGAGGTGACTGTTAACCTAATTCTGATACACATTGCATGGTCGATAGATGTCGTTGTACGGTTGTAGTAGGTTTGGCCTTTATAGACATTGAAGCTTAATTATTAACAAAAGCTCGAGTTACTTGAGCTATATCACGGCTATCCTAGAAATGCCAAGGCTGGTTGTACACTTACATTTAACTCATTGAGCTGGAATGTGATTGTGTTATGTATTGTGATAAAATAATAGAAGAGTAGTAGTCTCCTCGGAAAATCAGATGTTTATCCACAACTGGCTGTCGCTGTTTATTTTGTTAAGATTTCTCTCACATATAACAACATCATCCTCAAACCCTGACGCCACACTCTGTCAGTGATGTTTTCTTGTCTCATTACTATTTCTACAGTTGCCATCCAGCCCCTTTGATGATCTGACAGTCATATCTTATGACTGCCGCATTTGTTACAAGCTTCCTTATTAACGATCAAAAGATGGCTAAATTAAGTTTCTCAAAGTACAAGCACTCACTGACAAAATGTGCGCAAATGACAAACCGCTGACATTTGTTGACGTCACAAAAAAGATGTAATTAAACGTAAACCTCATGAATGTACGACCCCGTGTAGACATTGACTCTAGTTCAATATTAAGTTACTTACTATGAAGATTTTTCTCACCACAGTAACAATCTGTGAAGACATCGAGATTTAATTTTTTTTAAATATGTATTAAGTAGAAATGTTTATTTCTTTTTTGTGTGTGTCTAATTTAAAATAAAAATATATTGAAGGGGAGTAAAGGGGGAACGAGGAAGGGGAGGAAAATGAGAGTGAGAGGGGTAATTGATTACCCATGAGAAAGGGATACATTGACTCCCCGTGGGGTGAGGCAACCCGTGTACGCTATCAGACGATTCCCTAAGGTGAATTGACCGCGGCTGTCAGAACATGGCAACAGACAAATAACTTGGACATCCACTTTACCCTGAATGCCCTTATAGTTGAAGTGGAACGCAAGTTGGGTTCCTGCGTTTCGAGTGATGTCATACAGATGTTTACGACATCTGCCTCCGAGGCAAAGTGGAGATCTATAGATCATCTTACATCGCTTATATATGAGGGCATATATAATGTAGTGCGATGTACAAGTGAATCGTTCTCTGATCTCCAAAAGGACTATTAGGCAAGAGAACCCTATCCGCCTGGAGGACGTTGTTGCAAGTCTTACACTGATTGTGATCGCAACAGATAGTGCCCTGATGGTTGTTGAAGAAGGCGGTAAGGCGGCTCCTGACAAGTATATCGTGAGAGTTACAATCACGCTTTAAAGGTCATTAATGGGGTTCTGGGAAAAGTAGACGGGTGATGCAGTCGAAGCTGGTAATGGGGAGATAGCGGTGAATGATTCTGATCACGCGTAGTGGTGAGGGTGACAGCAACTACCCTGTCAGAGAGGGGACGGGTAGAAGGTGTGAGAGCAGTCTGGCGTGAGGTGCGGTGAACCCGATGGGGAGCAGGTAGAAGAGCTGATTCAGGATAGAGGCGTCGGTGAAAGAAGTCTAGCATCAGGTGGGCTCGATGTAGGAAATAATCATCGTCCTGGCAAAGACGACGAATCCCAATTTTGAATAGGGAATAATGCTCTTACCAGTGGCGTATTCTCTATGATATCGCAACTACCGCCGATAGCCTGAACATATTAACAAAATACAAAAGGAAAGGATAATTTATTATATTTTTTATAATTACATTACAAATTTTCGAATTTTCTATTACACATTTCGTAGGCAAATATGATTTATTTTCTTTGATTTGCAAGGCAAGGTTTATTTATTAAAGCAAGGTTTTCCTCTGGCCACTATAACGTTTGTGAATGAAACCGAAACTACATTGAAACCTCTAGTAGCCAACGGTACATTTTTCCTCTTTTCGGACCTAGTATTAACGACCTTGACATTCAAAACTGGGAGTCAAAATAATATAGCGGGTTGACCGCTAGAGGAATGCGGTTTCATGTGTTATTTTTAGCTCTAGCCAATTGGAAGCGTTAAAAGTGAAAGTGAAACTATGTCTGACTACCGGAACTTCATTTGCTATTTATAACTACGTTATGCGCATCATCATCTGTAGAAAGAACTTTTCCTGCTCTCAAGAGAATCAAATCTTATTGTCGCTCAACTCAAACACAAGAACGGTTATCTGGTTTGGCATTAATGTCCATTGAGAAATCATTCCCTCAGAAACTTAGAAACCAACCCAACAGTACTTTCAATGACAAAGTCATCAAGACATTTTCGTCCCAAACAAGAGGGATATAATTAACATAAATAGGTAACTAATTTAAAATGTAGTGATGTTATTAGAAAATATTACTTTTATTCAGTAGGTTCATAGAAGACCGAGGTAAGAAGACTAAAGACAGCTCGGGAAACTGCAATATCTATGTAGCATACAGAGGAGGTTGAAATGTAGGAAGTGATTCTAATCGAGCAGTCCCCATCAAGGCCAGCTCCTTGTCGTGGGGATGGGGCTTAACAGTCACCAGGGACTGAAAACCAAGACTGGCCAGGCCTTCCTACACCCGTGCAAGACCACAGTCTGCTCTAGCAATTTTAAGTGCTGAAGTCGGAGGCAACCAGCCAAAAGGCGCACTACAAAAATCAGGATGCCACGCACTCACGCCAATGGGAAGCATGCCTATAACTGCAAATCGATATGGCACTCGCCCTGTGATGGACACTCAGGCAGGTGCAGCGCCGGGCCCTCAGCCTCGAAAGGGCCCAACCTATATTACTGGATGTCCTTCTCAATCGCTCTGTGGAGTCAGGGGGCGAGAGAATAGAGTTACTGGCCAACCCAAAATAAGACCACTCAAAATAATGCACTGGAATGCTGAAGGCATCAACAGCAAAAGAGATGGGTACAGTAAAAAGATAGAATTAGAAAATATCCTGCATGAAGAACAAGTAAGCATATGCTGTTTGCAGGAAACCCATCTAAACAACGACATAGCCTTGAAGATTAGGGGATACCAGTGCTACCGATCTGACAGGAAAAACAGACAAAAGGGCGGAATACTGACTCTTGTAAGGAACAACATTAATGCATGTCAGATTGAAGTGTATATGGATGGGGCGGAATATCAAATACTGCACCTCAGGACAGGAAATACAGACTTCCATCTACTAAACTACTACTGTCCGAGTGACCGCCCACTAGCACTAGACACAATTACATTAAAAGAAAGAATAATTGTATGTGGAGACTTTAACAGCCATTCACAGAGCTGGGGCTATGAAGATATGGACAAGAGAGGTGAAGAACTTGAAAATTGGCAGGATGACAATGGGCTTATACTATTAAACCAGGCAACAGATCCACCAACATTCTATTCCAGATCATGGCATACCACATCTACACCAGACCTTGCTTTCCATTCACCAGACCTGGATTGGAATATCACACGTATTGTTGGGAAACAACTTGGAGGCAGCGACCACCGACCTGTCTTTTTAGTGGTGCAAAATGAGGCCGTCAGGGAGAGCAGCACTCTCTCCAGATGGAATTACAAAAAGGCAGACTGGAAAATGTATCAACATTACACCAGTGTACTGACTAAAGATCTAAATACAGACAGAGACATCAACAAAATAGTTGATGAATTCAGTAGACTAATAATACAAGCTGCCAGTGAAACAATACCCAGAGGGGCACGGAAACACTACAAACCATACTGGAATAGTGAACTAGAGCAACTGCACAATGACATGGAAACATCTCGAAAACAAGCAGAAAATAACCCTGCCAGGAACACCACAATAACTATCAGCATGCTAAAGCCAAATTTCAATGGGCTAAACTACAAGCCAGACGGAGAAGTTGGAAAGAGAAAACAGAGTACATGAATCTAGAACGAGACACAAGAAAAGTGTGGAAGCTTGTAAAACAGCTGAATGATGAGGGTACAGAAGGGAACACAAAAATTACACTGAAGAAGGATGGAAACATTCTAACAGGTAAACATGCAGCAAATCACTTTGCAGACTCCTTTGCAAATGACAACAATATTGAAATTAGCCTAGAGAAACGTCAAGAGACCCGTCTAAAACAACAAAATGCAAGACAAGAAGAGACTGCACATGAAGTCATGGAAATACCCATTACACAAAGAGAGCTAGAGCTGGCAATATCCAAATTAAAAATGAAAAAGTCACCAGGTAGTGATGGAGTGTCTAATGAAATGATTAAGAACTTGGGAACTGCAGCTAAAGCAAAACTACTGCAGATCTACAACATTTGCTGGATCACAGGTAAAGTGCCACAGGCATGGAGAGAAGCAATTATGATACCATTACTAAAGCCAGGAAAAGATGGTTCAATGACATCCAGCTATAGACCAATCAGCCTTACAAGCTGTTTGTGTAAAACAATGGAACGTATAATCAATCTCAGACTGCAGTGGTACCTGGAAAGTGAAAATCTCCTTGTCCCACAACAAGCAGGCTTTAGACAGTGTTACTCTACCGAAGATCAGGCAACCTATCTTTCCCAGGAAATTGAGGATGCGTTTCAAGAAAAGAAACTGGTACTAGCAGCATGGATAGACCTAAAGAAAGCATTTGATAAGGTATGGAAGGAAGGGCTTTTGAAGAAACTGAGAAATTATGGAGTAAATGGCAGGATGTACAAATGGGTCAAAGCATACCTGCATAACAGGAGAGCCAGAGTGCAACTGGATGGTCTTAAGAGTAAGAAGGTCTTACTGCGCCAGGGCGTTCCACAGGGAGGGGTACTATCTCCAACACTTTTTCTGATCTACATCAATGACCTAGTTACTGAACTACCACATGGTATCAAAGTGGCAATGTATGCAGATGACTTGGTAATGTGGTGCACAGAGGAGTATGCAACAGTGGCCTCCAAATTGTTACAAAGAGCTATGAATGCACTGAATTCATGGACAAATAGATGGTGTATCAGCATCAATACAGACAAATGCAGTACTACACTTTTCACTCTTTCCCCAAAACAAAAAGCAGGAGCCATCTATATAAACAATGAGCCTGTGAAAGAAGACATACAGGCTACGTATCTCGGAGTTACATTTGATAACAAACTATCTTGGAAACAGCAGATAAATAAGGCAACCCAAAAAGCAAGGAGAAAATTGGCTATTCTAAGAAAGCTGTGTGGAACTACGTGGGGTGCGAGTGGGAAAATACTCAGTAAAGTTTACCAACAGAGTATACGCCCACATTTAGAATATGGATCATCTGCATGGTGTTCAGCATCAAACACCACACTTCAAGAACTGGATAAAGTACAAAACCAGGCACTTAGGGTCATCACAGGAGCAATGAAATCAACACCAATATTAGAGATGGAGAAATTGTGGAGGATACCAGCACTGAGAGAACGGAGGGACACAAAGGTGCTGATACAGGCAGAAAAATTTGCTTGCATGCCGAGACATCCAATGAAGGACCGATTCCAAAATCTTGCATTGGGACGACTTAAGAGAAGCAGTTTTATCCACCAAGCCAAGCGTATTAGTAGACAAACACCAGACATGCCAAGAGCTGTTAACCCCCTACTGCCCATACCAGAACAGACTCCCTGGACAGAGGAATCTGGATTATCAGTTCAAATACGGACAGAAGTGAAAGGAATAGTTGATAAAGAGGAACAGAATAGTCTACAGCGAAAAACAATAACTCTCAGTTTCCTGGATGAAGAATACCCACAAGACCTATGGATTCGTGTGTATACAGATGGATCAGCACAGAATGCAGTAAAAAATGGGGGAGCAGGTGCATATATAGAATACCCAAATAACACTAGGGATATGAATAAAATAGCAACAGGGAAATATTGTCACAATTATGATGCAGAAATACAAGCAATAAAGTTAGCAATAGAAAAACTGCTGAACATTAATCTTAGCCCGCAGCCTGTAGTGTTTTTGACAGATGCAAGATCAGTACTCCAGGCACTACAATCCAGAAAATTACCACATCTGCAGACCTTATTGACTGAACTCTGCAAGCACCACAGGGTTGCCCTGCAGTGGATCCCATCTCACTGTGGAATACCAGGAAATGAGAAAGCAGATCAGTTGGCAAAGGAAGGTTCAACAGGCACACAACTAGATACACCTGTTACATACCATCATAAGAAACAGATAATCAAATCAATCAGAGGACCACAAGCCCCAAATCAGGATGCCTTTTATAATATGAATAGATATGAACAAGTTATCATTATACGTCTCAGAACAGGACACAATCGACTCCATAGTCACATGTATACAAAATTCAAGATCGGCACCTCAACTACTTGTACATGTGGACAGGCGCCCCAGACTGCTGAACACATACTTCAAGACTGCACTGAATATAGTAGACTGAGGAAAATCCATTGGCCCATAGATACAACACTACAGACAAAACTATATGGGCCACTGCAAGAATTACAAAAGACAGTAACATTTATACAGGAAACGACATTGCAGATATAGACAATGCTTCAGGCGAACGAAAGATAGATAGATAGATAATCGAGCAGTGAATATGTCCAACATGCTCAATGAATAGGGAGATTTCCTCCAGTTGCGACACCACAGTGAATATTTGAAGTGGCAACACGACAGTTAACATTTCATGTGGCAGCATCACAGTGGATGTTTGAAGTGGCAACATCACAGTGAACATTTGATGTGGCAAAATCACAGTGAATATTTAATGTAGTAACATCACAGTGAAAAATTTAAAGTAGCAACATCACAGTGAATGTCTGAAGTGGCAACACGACAGTAAACATTTCATGTGGCAACATCACAGTGAAATTTGAAGTGGCAACATCACAGTGAATATTTTAAGTGGCAACATTACTGTGAACATTTGATATAGCAACATCACAGTGAACATTGAATGTAGTAACATCACAGTGACATTTCAAGTGGCAACATCACAGTGAATATTTGAAATGTCAACATGATAATAAATATTTGAAGCTACAACACCGCAGTAAACTATTGAAGTGATACTATTGTCAATGTATGAATACAACAATATGTTGCTTCTGTAGGAGTAAATCGTCGATCATATGATTGATTACGTCAGATGTAATTCTATTGTAATACATTTTTTAGAGTGAACAATCAACTCAAACATTTGCCACACCCACACACGTTATAAGCTGGGATTTAACATACGAACGGTTTTATATTGTTACGAGATGCTGCTAATGCAGGGGCGAAAAAAAAATGTAAGCAGATAAGATATTGTTTCGATGTGAGATTAGATAAAGGATGTGTAACGTTTAAGCTACCCATACAAATGTTGGCTGTTAGGCTCTCTTTAAGACATTAGATTAATTAAACAAGAAACATTGTGGTAGCAAATATTGGGTGCTATGTAATTTTAAAGAAAGATGGTTAACTTCTGGCGAGCATTGAGTTTATTAGATACAGTTGAAGGCAATTAGAGAACATTCGAAGAAGGACAGAGGGGGCATATAGTTTATTTGGGATTTAAGGCATTTAAATCATTCATATAACGGCTAATCAAGAGACTTATGGAGGATTGTTCAGAAGGATTTATTTCAATTGAGTTTTTTAGCTGTATCTATATACTTCATGCCTATACAAAGATCAGTGTTTATTAGGGAATCAAGGCTGGAAACATACTAACTGATGCAAATTATTTCGCCTATGTGATTTTATGCTAAGTAAAAGAGGTTAAAAACCGTGCGCAGCCGGGGTCTAAAACTGGAGTAAAGAATAGTGGCGCTGTTCCCTATGATGAGGTATGTTCGTAAGAGGCGACTAAGGAGGGTTGGGCATGGGACAGGCTATCACGTACAGTAAAAAAATAAGCCAAAAAAACATCACAAACATGGACAAGTCAAAGCAAAGAATAAAAGTAAATCCGTCATCCGGGAAAGATAAACGCTATCTATCTATACTTGGAGACGACAGTTGGATACAGAGATAAAGATGTTGGGGAAGACATGGAATGATCTTAAAATAATAGTAAGAAACAAAACGGCTTGGAAAGCGTTTATTGAAGGCATATGCTCCACAGGAGCTGAACGGTAGAATAAGCAGAAGAAAAGACGTTATGTAGATTTAATTAAAAAACCTGGGAGCGTCATATAACATCAAAGGTAGCTTAACACATATAGTAAATTTCCATCACGTTGGACATGTGATGAGAAGAGATAATAACCGAATAGCAAAGCAAGCCCTCATATGGGAAACAACAGGTAAAAGAAAAAGAGGAAGACCCAGGGAGACACTGAGAAGAACATTGATGAGAGAGGCAAGAGCAGCAGGAGTCGGCTCCCTCAATGAGATAGAACTGTTTGCACAGAACAGAGACAGATGGCGAGATTTGATAAAATATCTTTAAAAGAAAACTGCTAGAACAAAAAAAATCCATAGGAGAAGGTGTATCTTGGTCTACGCCCTATGGGCCGGTTACGGCTCGAAAGGTCAATAGATAGATAGAAATTTCCACTAACGATATAGTTTGATAGATGTTTAGCGGTTTTAGTCAAACTCATGTGACATGTTTATGAAACCATGGCGTATATCCAATTAAGTTATAAAGTGTAACTAAATGAATTTGTGAATACATTTGTGTAGGACATCTAGGTGAAGTCTCAAATCATCATATGAAGTATCAAACACAAGTTTTGTTCTGAACATTTGGCGTTGCAGTTTCTGTGTTGTGAATTAATCACATCGTATTGGACATTGACAAAATGGTGAATTGGTCGCGTGACTAGGATTGCTTGGACGTACATATTGTCTATTCTTTGTGTATAATAATGACGTTGTGCTTGCTTGCGTTCGTCCGATGACTAAAGTATTCTAGAGTATTCGTAGACTGTAGAATTCCCCTTCGTCATCCGTTCTTAAAAGGACGTTAAGTGGCCGTGTCTGCGTTGTCTTGTTGCTTGCAGTATAACTGTTATAGTTGCGCCTTTCGGCCCAACACATCCGACTTCAGCATAAATGACGTTGTATTTCGCACTGAGACAGTTCTAAAGTGTATATTACGGTGTTGAAAAGGACAATTTGCTCTAAAGGAAATCTTATCTCCCTTCAATACAAATATGAGTTTTCTCTTGTCAATGTAAAAGTGAATTGTTAGCTCCCGTGAATATAAATATGATATGGTTTTTTTAAAATGTAGTTTATATTCTCTGTTTATCAAAGTATCTACTCATTTGCATAGTTTGACATCTGGAGACAGGAAATAAAACGTTAGTTTACAAAACCTGTCATCCATTAGGCCATCAATCATTTTTTTCAACTTAACGATAAACACATATTCTTCTTGAATGTTTCTGTAAAATTAAAGACAGATTTAGTTTTGTGTTATTCTCCGTTTGATTGTAGATGGAGACTATCTCCCATTTCTTATTTGCCCATCCACTACCAGAACTGATGTCGATATCTCAACGTTGCCCATGGTAACGAGATAAAGCCACAATAATTCCCAAAGGCATTGGGATTGTTTGACAACATGGACAGAAATGGAAAGGAGACAGGTTCAAGAAAAATGGTTTAATAGATGCACAGCTTCAAACGCAAATTGCTAAGAGAAGGAACAATGGAAAGTACGTAAGAGGGTGTTATAATGTATCAAATATTGAGCCAAACAAAATTTGGCTTTAGGAGGTCACAGAAAATTACCACTGAAACTGAAAAACGGGCGAGTCGCAGAAATGCTGGAAATGTTATAAAACATGTGAAGCTTGTTGCAGAGTTCGATCCAGTCAGAAGGGCCACCTTCTGTATGTGCAGCAAACTCCAGGATCAACTACGTACTCTCATCAGAAATACAAAATGAGTTCATCCACGATCTAGACTTAGAGAACAACTTATGTCGACATCCAGAGAGACAAACAGAGAAAAATTGTGTATGACATCCAGAGAGGCAAATAGAGAAAAATTGTGTATGACATCCAGAGACAAATAGAGAAAAATTGTGTATGACATCCAGAGAGACAAATAGAGAAAAATTGTGTATGACATCCAGAGAGACAAATAGAGAAAAACGTACGTGTGACTTCCAGAGAGACAAATAGAGAAAAATTGTGTATGACATCCAGAGAGACAAATAGAGAAAAACGTATGTGTGACTTCCAGAGAGACAAATAGAGAAAAATGTGTATGACATCCAGAGAGACAAATAGAGAAACATTGTGTATGACATCTAGAGAGACAAATAGAGAAAAAATTGTGTATGACATCCAGAGAGACAAATAGAGAAAAACGTATGTGTGACTTCCAGAGAGACAAATAGAGAAAAATTGTGTATGACATCCAGAGAGACAAATAGAGAAAAACGTATGTGTGACTTCCAGAGAGACAAATAGAGAAAAATTGTGTATGACATCCAGAGAGACAAATAGAGAAAAACGTATGTGTGACTTCCAGAGAGACAAATAGAGAAAAATGTGTATGACATCCAGAGAGACAAATTGAGAACAACTTATGTGACTTCCAGAGAGACAAATAGAGAAAAAATTGTGTATGACATCCAGAGAGACAAATAGAGAAAAACGTATGTGTGACTTCCAGAGAGACAAATAGAGAAAAATTGTGTATGACATCCAGAGAGACAAATTGAGAAAACTTATGTGTAGCTTCCAGAGAGACAAATAGAGAAAAAATTGTGTATGACACAGAGAGACAAATTGAGAACAACTTATGTGTGACTTCCAGAGAGACAAATAGAGAACAACTTATGTGTGACTTCCAGAGAGACAAATAGAGAACAACTTACGTGTGACTTCCAGAGAGACAAATAGAGAACAACTTATGTGTGACTTCCAGAGAGACAAATAGAGAACAACTTACGTGTGACTTCCAGAGAGACAAATAGAGAACAACTTATGTGTGACTTCCAGAGAGACAAATAGAGAACAACTTATGTGCGACTTCCAGTGAGACAAATAGAGAACAACTTATGTGTGACTTCCAGAGAGACAAATTGAGAACAACTTATGTGTGACTTCCAGAGAGACAAATAGAGAACAACTTACGTGTGACTTCCAGAGAGACAAATAGAGAACAACTTATGTGTGACTTCCAGAGAGACAAATAGAGAACAACTTATGTGTGACTTCCAGAGAGATAAATAGAGAACAACTTATGTGTGACTTCCAGACAGACAAATTGAGAACAACTTATGTGTGACTTCCAGAGAGACAAATAGAGAACAACTTACGTGTGACTTCCAGAGAGACAAATAGAGAACAACTTATGTGCGACTTCCAGAGAGACAAATAGAGAACAACTTATGTGCGACTTCCAGAGAGACAACTAGCGAAAAATTGTGTGGAAGAATTTCTCTGTGAAGTTATATAATTGTATCTAAAGCGTTACATCAATTAGGGAGCCGTGATAGCTCAATGGTTAGTGAACTGGACTACAAAGAACAAGAGGTAGGGTTCGATCCCAACCAGAAGCTTTCGGGTTCACCCAGCCTTTAATGTGTACCAGATTTTTTTCTGGGAAAGTAAAGCAGCACGGGTGTAATACCGACCACATTACCATAAAAATCATGTGCCGAAGGTCTGTGTAAAATATAGGGTCACTAACACCATATTCCTTACACGCCACTTGGTGTGACTTTTTAACTTTACTTTTTTTTTATTACATTAAGTTACTTCATTTACTTTATTAACTTTTATGTTATCATATCCAATGTAATGTTTTAAGCTTTCGTAATGTTATTATTGACTAATATTTTTTTTTTTATAAAATCACTCTGCATTGCTTTTTTTATCTGCATTCTTGTAACACAATTCTGTTCTCTGTTATTCAATTTTATCTTCAAATGACCATTGTTGTCTTAATTATTTTTAAAAATTCTCTTTATACCTTAGAAATACGCTACGCAATGCAGGTTTTCATGTTCTAAACACATTTCTGGGAAAGCATGAACAACACCCTTATGGTTCACACCTTGTCACGAGGGGGCACCAAAAATGACTTTGTCCCCTGTCACTGAAAACCCTAGATACGCCTCTGAATGTGAGGCTTGTTCGGCCATAAATCGTTAGTTACGTTTATAAGGAAGCCCTCTTCTTATCTGTGGAAATGAAATCACTTGGAATAACACGCGATTGAAACCAATTAAAAACACAATGAATGAACCCAGCTTCTAATAACACAGGAATTGAATGAATTACAAATGCAAACATCCGGAACAGACTTTCGAAAAGCTGGATAGGATTAAATACGAAATGATTGTATTTAAAGACTGAAACTAGAGATCCAATCTCATCCAGCTTTTATTAAACGAATTAACGGGTATGACATGTTCAGCTATTATTATACGTATTGTTACGTGTATGTGCTGTTAACGTTTATCACATAGGATACTGTTTAGAGTCTAGGAGCGGATTATTGCTAACATTTATTTGGATTCGAAAAAAATCAGAGTGCATCATCATCCTCTTCCTCTTCTTTCCTTCCTCATTTGCCTTTCAGCGTCGAGAAGAGACGATGCTAGATAATGTGCAGTCTCTTGCTCTTCTGTTCGCCTCTGCTGATGTTATGTTTTCTAGAGTTTCTAATATTCCAATCCACCTTTTCCGTGGCTGGTCCTTGTTGCTGTGTTCTTGCAAATTTATTGAAGGCTCGTTGTGTCATATTTTGATCTTTCTGGTTATCATGATCTGTTTATCTTTATGTATTCTATGGTGGAAATTATTCTTAGCTTTTTTCTCAGTTCTTCACTATCAGGCTGTCTCCTGTCATTTGTCTAACAAATTTAAACTCAGTGGAGGTTATTTTCTTACTGTTTTTGAATCTATGGTCCAGGAATGACATTGGTAGCACAACGTTGGAATGAATATTGTGTTGTAGAGTGCCGTTTTGCCCCTTATGGTATTTCCTTGTTTTGGGCAATAGTGGTGACAGCTGTCCGATGATTTGACAAGCTTTGTTGCATCTTGAGTCTATTTCTGCTGTTTGTGAATTCGTCGTGTGTCACCTAACTTCCTAGGAATTTAAATTCCTCTACTTGTTTTAGTTTTCTGCCGCGAAAGTTATGTTGATGTTATGTTTCTCGTTTGCGATTTTCATGATTTTTATTTGTTGACTTCAGATTATGAACACATTACATCCAAAGTACGAGACACCAATGTATTCCTAAGTAGATCTGCCCACAAAGACTTAACTGCTCTGTTACTCGTGTCCCCGCTTTTTAATATATGTTATATATGTGCCTACTCAAATGCTCTGATACTCGCGGCCACGCTATTTCATATATTTTATATTTCTTGGTATGAATATGAAAACCTGTTGGCCTATTTCATGTTTTCATTGGCCAGCCCTCAACATGGCACACAAAGTGGACAGTCCATGTTTCAGACGTCGGTGAACCAATTATATCGCTCGATCGACAGACACCCGATTAGCCAGCTCTCAACATGCACACAAAGTGGACAGTCCATGTTTCAGACATCGGTGAACTTATTATATCGCTCGATCAACAGACACCCGATTGGCCAGCTATCAACGTGGCACACAAAGTGGACAGTCCATGTTTCAGACGTCGGTGAACCAAATTGTATCGCTCGATCGACAGACACCCGATTGCCAGCTCTCAACGTGGCACACAAAGTGGACAGTCCATGTTTCAGACATCGGTGAACCAATTATATCGCTCGATCGACAGACACCCGATTGGCCAGCTCTCAATGTGGCACACAAAGTGGACAGTCCATGTTTCAGACATCGGTGAACCAATTATATCGCTCGATCGACAGACAACCCGATTGGCCAGCTCTCAACATGGCACACAAAGTGGACAGTCCATGTTTAGACATCGGTGAACCAATTATATCGCTCGATCGACAGACACCCGATTGGCCAGCTCTTAACATGGCACACAAAGGGACAGTCCATGTTTCAGACATCGGTGAACCAATATATCGCTCGATCGACAGACAACCGATTGGCCAGCTCTCAACATGGAACACAAAGTGGACAGTCCATGTTTTAGACGTCGGTGGACCAATTGTATCGCTCGATCGACAGACACTCGCTTCTAGTTTGTCATTCTGTCTCGGGGTCACTACTGTGTCTGTCATCGTCCTATTCTATTGGGAAACGTTGAGGAAGTCTCTCAGTGGTGCCCCAACGATCGTCAGGATTATGGACATAAAGAAGAAACACTATTTATTGCAACTATTTCCACCGTTCTGGCCTGTCTGTCGTGTGTCCAGCTGATGTTATTGTCTCGTCGAGGCTAGTCCAGGCAGGGCAAAACTGGTTGGATCCTGTTTGCACGTCCCATAGTGTTACGAGCACGCGACTGGCGGGAATTCTGGTTAAAAGTGGACACGTACCGCCTAGTGTTTACAAGGTCGGTGAATCCGTCAAATAAAATGCGTGTATAAAATAAAAAAAAAAAGCATAGGCGTATCCACGTAGCAACGCAGTGGGTTCGTTTCATAAATAATCCACTGCGCACCCTTAACTTTACTATACAAGAATGATAAAACTTACACTTAACAGATTTGTGTCAGCCTGGTCATCGATTGTTGAGGAGACTAGGGACAGAAAGATAGAGTTTGATGGGTCACTGAAAACTTTCACTTCTGCTGCGGTGTCACATTTAGACGTCAATATTAATACGCTGGAGAAAGCATTCGACAAGTCAAGCTGGTGACATCTCCATACAGCTTGTCCCGGTGATGGTCACAAGTGCATTCTCCGTTCATCATTGGTCGAGAGTGATGTTCTATTCAGTTACATTCATCAGAGGTTCCTATCCTTAGTGTATTGGAAAGTTAACTCTACAAATTATTACTTGTTCTTTTCTGTTGAGTTGGTAGTCTTGGTATTCTGTATTCCATGTATGCATGTATTTGTTCCTGACAAATCTGTTTGATTCCACATAACTTCTACTTATATCACTTCATCCTTTTCTTCTTCCTTTCTTCATTCGCTTTTTTTGGAGATATAATATACGATCTATTTGTAGACGGAGACATCGTTATAGTCAAAATCAGAGCAATGCATTTTTAGATGATGGCTAAGAGATCAGGGAAGAATGGTCAAAAATAAATACAGGCAGATCCGATGGTCAAGGTCACACGTGGGTTTATGAATTATTATAGAAATAGGTTAAGGTGAGCAGGTGAGCGCCGCCGGTATACGCTACGTCAGCAGACGCTACGTAAGCAGAGAAAAACGCGGGAAGATAGACAAAGAAAGCAGAGCATGGAAATGAGGGGGGTGCCTAAATCCAGACCCAGAAGAACACAGACACTTAGCAGAGAACACTTGAAGAGATAGACGTGTCGTGTAACGCCGAGAGGGCGTTAGCCTGGGCTCGTAAAAAATGCCGAGAGCCCGTGAGTAGTAGATCAAGAAGGAAATGGTCTTACTTTTTTAGTTGACCAAAGAGTAGGGTATACCCTACGAAGTCCAGTACCCTTCAAGTACAAGAGTTATATAGAGACTGCGCCAAACTGCGCCAAGTTGCGGCAAGCTGCGGCAAGCTGCGGCAAGCCACAGTGATGCAATGATATATATGTATAGTGCATGAAGGTGTGTTGTTGAGGGGATAATTACTGAGTCATGAGTGATGGACATCAGTTTTTCCCGCCAAAGTGACTTCCAATAGGAGCTAGTGTGTGTATGTTGTCCGGCTATAGACCACGCCCACTCCGGAAGTGAAAGTACCATATTAGGGAGTAGTGATACGTTAGTTATTTTATAGATATGGTGAGCATATATACATATAATAGTAATAGTAATAGTTATTATATCTAAGTGGACGTAAATGGGCCCCGTATTTAAGATAGGGACCATAAGTAGGTATATATACATACATATATTGGCAAATCTTGCTGGCGGTATTAACGAACAGTCATTTTCTCCCACCGTGGCACATAATGACCCAATCAATAAACCGCTCCCGTGAGATTAAAGATTTCTTTTTCCCAAGCGGTCTCGCTGCGTCGCTATGCTGACTGGAATTATCGAATTTATAACATAGGTGTAAGAAATACTAAGATATGTCCAATGGTCGTTAGAGAGCCAGAGTTACCCCAACGAGCTTAGGAGGAAAGATATGTGTAGTACATGTCAGCTGCCTCACAAAGCATGTATATTTGGGAACAGAACCCAAAAAAAGCCTGTGTGCGTGATCATGTGTGTGTATGTGCATATTACTCAGAGAGTAAACAAAAGGACCAGTCTTCGGATAGCTTCGCTGACTGATACAAAATGTAATGTTTATTGATGGAGAGGTACCTGTGTTCGTGTGCGGGTCGTAGAACAAGCGGATGAATAGCAGGGTTTGATGGAGAGGTGATTGTGTGTTTGTGTGATTCAGTATACAAATAGCTGTATAAATATATATTGAAGTGATAAGTAGAGCGATCAATCGCTCACCCAATATGTCCATACACATTCGTTACATCACTATAAAGTGGTTATCAATATCAACACACCGTAAGCAATAAGAACCACTACAAGAATCGACCCCAAAACGCGAACTCCACAAACATCTGTACCTATATGATAGTCGTAACTTACCGTTAATGTTATTAATAAAGGTGACGCATACGTGATGTATAACTAAGAGGTCTGCCCTATAGTGGTAGTAAGATAAATATTATAGATAATCATAGTTGAGCGACGGTATTACGCTAACAAAGGTAAAATTACCGACCTTTCGTATGGTGTACACATTAACACCCCTACATCTTATACAGTCTGTCATGGTAATGTGATAGAAGAAGAAACTGATGTTTAGGGGTAAGTCCCAAACATTTTTCTTGTATTTTCATCATCTAAATAATCGTTTTTAAACCCGGAATTATTATCAGATAGAACGACACATGATAGTGATGGTTAGCTTATTTTTTATTCACATATAGTCGAGTTTGGACTCGTTGTAAAGATAATTTTAAGAGTAGTTATATGTTTAATGTTTAGTTCCTTTAAAAAAACAATAAAGCTACTATACTTGTAACTAATCCTGTTTAACATTAAAATAAATACCCCATATTAATGGTAGCCAATAGAGCACCACAGAATGAATCTGTACCAGTACGCGCCATTGACCGAAAGAAGGCTATTGTTCCCCACGCGTCCCGGGGATAATTGATATAATTGCTCTCTCGCGGGTGGTGTGTGGCGTTGTATAGCACTTGAGGGTTTATTGTGCGTGCACTAAAAAGGTGAACTTTAACACATAGGTGCGTTACTAAATAAACAAGTAATTTACTACTAATAAAAAAAAAATATATATATATATATATATACGTTATTTATTTTTAAATCCTGCATCTCGAGACACGCAAATAGATACCAAACAAGATATAGTTTTTAGTATAACAAGTTATTTCTTTCATCAATGTGCCGGCTTCGTAACTAAGGTATATTTCTGTCTCGCTCTCGCTCTCTCTCTGTCTGTTTGTGAGTGTATGTATGTGTGTGTTATGTATGTATAGCTGTATGTTTATAGATTATTCACTCTAGTTCGCTGTTTGTCTAAACCTATGTTATTACTATAGGATAAAAGTCAACAGACTAATAGAACGAATATCTTAATACCTTTTACAGCTCGATGATTAATGACAACGCTGAAAGACAAAAAAAACAAGGCGACCTGGTTAGTTTTAGTCATATTTAGACGTAATCTATATCAAATATGCGTATTTTAAACCAGTTTTTATACTAAAGCAGTTATTTTTATAATAACATTACAGTGTAAACGTTCAGCCGAGTACATAATTTTGTCTTCTTATATATATATATAAAAGGCGAACTAAAAATCCTAAAAAGCTACTTACATAGTCATTATAGTTAGACACACCGAGCAGGAATTTAGATTCAATGTCCAAAAAGTTAGACCAAATCGCAAAATTTTAGCACCAGAACACAACAATTTAGGCTCATAAGCAAAAACTCGAGCTGAAAACCTTACAAACCTACTCATATAGGCGTAATAGTTAGACACAATGAGCAGGAAGTAATAGCAAAAATCCCAAAAGTTACGCCTAAGCGCAAAAAATGTTACCCCAGAACACAAAATATAGGCTCGTATTAAAAAAGTCGACCTGAAAAGCTTAAAATTCTACACACATAGTCATAATAGTTAGATACACCGAGCAGGAATATAGATTCAATGTCCAAAAAGTTAGACCAAAGCGCAAAATTTTATCACAGAACAAAAAATTTAGGCTCATAAGCAAAAGCCGATTTGAAAACCATACAACCTACTCATATTGGCATAATAGTTAGACACAACGAGCAGGAAGGTATATCCAAAAGCCCAAAAGTTACGCCAAATCGCAAAAAAATGTTACCCCTAGAACACAAAATATAGGTTCGTATTAAAAAGTCGACCTAAAAAGCCTAAAAATCTACACACATAGTCATAATAGTTAGACACAACGAGTAGAAAGTTATTGTCAAGGTCCAAAAGTTAGGCAAAATCGCAAAATTTTAGCACCAAAACACAAAGAAAAATTTAGGCTCATAAGCAAAGAGTCGATCTCAAACCCTAAAAGCTACCCCCATACTCATACTAGTTAGACGCATCGAACAGATAGTTATATCCAAAGTCCCAAAAGTTACGTCAAAGCGCAAAATATTTACCCTCAGAACACAAAAAAATGTAGTCTCATATTCAAAAAGGCGAATTAAAAAGCTACTCACATAGTCATAATAGTTAGACACAACGACCAGGAATTTAGATTCAATGGCCAAAAAGTTAGAACAAATCGCAAAATTTTAGCACCAGAACACACAAATTTAGGCTCATAACCAAAAAGTCGATCTGAAAACCCTACAAATCTACTCCCATACTCATACTAGTTAGACGTGTCGAACAGATAGTTATATCCGAAGTCCAAAAAGTTAGGCCAAATCGCTAACATTTTACCACCAGAACACAAAAAATGTAGACATATATTCAAAAAGCCGACCTAAAAATCCCTAAAATGCTACTCATATAATCATAATTGTAAGACACAAAGAGCAGGAAGTTATATCCAAAGTCCCAAAAGTTACGCCAAAGCACAAAAATGTTACCCCCAGAACACAAAAATGTAGGTTCGTATTAAAAAAGTCGACCTAAAAGCCCTAAAAATCTACGCACATAGTCATAATAGTTACACACAACGAGTAGAAAGTTACAGTCAAAGTCCAAAAAGTTAGGTCAAATCGCAAAATGTTAGCACCAAAAAAGAAAAAAAATTTAGGCGCATAAGCATAAAGTCGATCTGAAAACCCTACAAAACTACTCCCATACTCATATTAGTTAGACACAACGAGTAGAAAGTTATAGTCAGGTCCAAAAAGTTAGGCCAAAACGCAAAATTTTAGCACCAAAACACAAAAAAAAATTAGGCTCATAACCATAAAGTCGATCTGAAAACCATACAAAGCTACTCCCATACTCATACTAGTTAGACACAACGAGTAGAAAGTTATATCCAAAGTCACAAAAGTTAGACCATATCGCAAAATTTTAGCACCAGAACAAATAAAATTTAGGCTCGTATGAAAAAAGTCGATCTGAAAATCCTAAAAACTACTCATATAGTCATAATAGTTAGACACAAGAGTAGGAAGTTATATCCAAAGTCCCAAAAGTTACACCAAATCGCAAAATGTTAGCACCAAAACAGAGAAAAATTAAGGCGCATAAGCATAAAGTCGAGCTGAAAACCCTACAAAGCTACTCCCATACTCATACTAGTTAGGCACAACGAGTAGAATGTTATAGTCAAGGTTCAAAAAGTTAGGCCAAAGCGCAAAATTTTTGCCCCAAAACACAAAAAATTTAGGCTCATAAGCATAAATCGATCTGAAAACCATACAAAGCTACTCCCATACTCATACTAGTTAGACACAACGAGTAGAAAGTTATATCCAAAGTCACAAAAGTTAGACCATAGCGCAAAATTTTAGCACCAGAACAAAAAAAATTTAGGCTCGTATTAAAAAGTCGATCTGAAAATCCTAAAAAGCTACTCATATAGTCATAATAGTTAGACACAAGAGTAGGAAGTTATATCCAAAGTCCCAAAAGTTACACCAAATCGCAAAATGTTAGCACCAAAACACACCAAAAAAATTTAGGCTCATAACCAAAGAGTCGATCTCAAACCCTACAAAGCTACTCCCAAACTCATACTAGTTAGACGCGTCGAACAGATAGTTATATCCAAAGTCCCAAAGGTTACGCCAAATCGCAAAAAATTTTACCCTCATAACACAAAAAATGTAGGCTCATATAAAAAAGGCGATCTAAAAATCCTAAACAGCTACTCACATAGTCATAATAGTTAGACACAACGACCAGGAATTTAGATTCAATGTCCAAAAAGTTAGAACAAATCGCAAAATCTTAGCACCAGAATACACAAATTTAGACCCATAAGTAAAAAGTCGATCTGAAAACCCTACAAATCTACTCCCAAACTGATACTAGTTAGAAACATCGAAAAGATAGTTATATCCAAAGACCAAAAAGTTAGGCCAAAGCGCAAACATTGTACCACCAGAACACAAAAAATGTAGGCGCATATTCAAAAAGTCGACCTAAAAACCCTACAAACCTACTCATATTGGCATAATAGTTAGACACAACGAGCAGGAAGGTATATCCAAAATCCAAAACTTACACCAAATAGCACAATTTTAGCACTAGAACACAAGAATGTAGGCTCGTATTAAAAAAGTCGACATAAAAAGCCTAAAGATCGACGCACATAGTCATAATAGTTAGACACAGCGAGTAGAAAGTTATAGTCAAGGCCCAAAAAGTTAGGCCAAATCGCAACATTTTAGCACCAACACACACACAAAATTTAGGATCATAAGCATAAAGTCGATCTGAAAACCCTACAAAGCTACTCCCATACTCATACTAGTTAGACACAACGAGTAGAAAGTTATATCCAAAGTCCCAAAAGTTAGGCCAAATCGCAAAATTTTAACACCAAACACAAAATTTAGGTTCATAAGCATAAAGTACAGCACCTATTAACATGCTCCAAAATTTCATTTGTCTTGTTTTAAGACATCCTCGTTTGTTTTCTTTTCCTTCCATCCAATTCTACCCAGTTTAAAAAGCCCTGTGTTCGTTTGGTGTACGCTTTTTGTAGTAGCAGTAGTTGTTGTTGTAACCGTAGTAGTGTAGTAGTAGTTGGTTTGTGGAAGTTGTAATAGTTGTAGTAGTAGTTGGTTGTGAAGTTGTAGACGAAGTAGTTGTAGAAGTTGTAGTAGTAGTAGTAGTAGTTAGATGATGTGTTTTGGTTTAGCCGAGGACAACTTTTGAAATAGTAGCGGACAACTTTTGAAATAGTAGAGGACACTTTTGAAATAGCAGAGGACAACTTTTGAAATAGTAGAGGACAACTTTTGCTTTGACAAAGACAACTTTTGAATCGAGAAGGACAACGTTTGAAATAGTAAAGGTCGACTTTTGAATTGGAAAGGACAACTTTTGAAATAGTATAGGACAACTTTTGAAATAGTAGAGGACAACTTTTGATTTGACAAAGACAACTTTTGAATTGAGAAGGACAACTTTTGAATAGTAGAGGACAACTTTCAAGTTAGTTTTGAAATAGCATAGGCCGAGTTTTATGGGACTGACTTAACAAGCGCGTTGTAAATTTTTATTCTTGTACTTATCCTAACCTCTTTGGATTTCAATATCTTTGTCACTTTAACAAAGGACAGACAACCGAGAAGCCATGTAGGTGTAATAAATAAAATCTTGGGGTGGGAAAGTTCTCCACTATCCAGTTAGTAGTGGGTCTATTGAACAGGGTAATGTCTACGCGCCCTGAATATGATTCAACATAGCGTGGCTAACCTTTTGTACCTTGAGTATAACTTTCTACTCGTTGTGTCTAACTATTATGACTATGTGGGTAGATGTTTAAGCTTTTTATGTCGGGTTTTTAATACGAGTCTACATTTTTGTGTTCTGGGGTAACATTTTTGTGATTTGGTGTAAATTTTGGGACTTTGGATATAACTTCCTACTCTTTGTGTCTAACTATTATGACTATATGAGTAGCTTTTAAGGATTTTCAGATCGAGTTTTTTAATACGAGCCTAAATTTTTGTGTTCTGGTGCTAAAAGTTTGCGATATGGTCTAACTTTTGGGACTTTGGATATAACTTTCTACTCGTTGTGTCTAACTAGTATGAGTATGGGAGTAGCTTTGTAGGGTTTCAGATCGACTTTATGCTTATGAACCCTAAATTTTTGTGTTTGGTGTTAAAATTTTGCGATTTGGCCTAACTTTTTGGACTTTGGATATAACTTTCTACTCGTTGTGTCTAACTAGTATGAGTATGGGAGTAGCTTTGTAGGGTTTTCAGATCGACTTTATGCTTATGATCCTAAATTTTGTGTGTGTGTTGGTGCTAAAATGTTGCGATTTGGCCTAACTTTTTGGGCCTTGACTATAACTTTCTACTCGCTGTGTCTAACTATTATGACTATGTGCGTCGATCTTTAGGCTTTTTATGTCGACTTTTTTAATACGAGCCTACATTCTTGAGTTCTAGTGCTAAAATTGTGCTATTTGGTGTAAGTTTTGGGATTTTGGATATAACTTCCTGCTCTTTGTGTCTTACAATTATGATTATATCAGTAGCATTTTAGGGTTTTTTAGGTCGACTTTTTGAATATGCGTCTACACTTTTTGTGTTCTGGGGTAAAATGTTAGCGATTTGGCCTAACTTTTTGGACTTCGGATATAACTATCTGTTCGACACGTCTAACTAGTATGAGTATGGGAGTAGATTTGTAGGGTTTTCAGATCGACTTTTTGGTTATGAGCCTAAATTTGTGTGTTCTGGTGCTAAAATTTTGCGATTTGTTCTAACTTTTTGGCCATTGAATCTAAATTCCTGGTCGTTGTGTCTAACTATTATGACTATGTGAGTAGCTTTTTATTCGCCTTTTTGAATATGAGACTACATTTTTTTGTGTTCTGAGGGTAAATATTTTGCGCTTTGGCGTAACTTTTGGGACTTTGGATATAACTATCTGTTCGATGCGTCTAACTAGTATGAGTATGGGGGTAGCTTTTAGGGTTTGAGATCGACTCTTTGCTTATGAGCCTAAATTTTTCTTTGTGTTTTGGTGCTAAAATTTTGCGATTTTGCCTAACTTTTTGGACCTTGACTATAACTTTCTACTCGTTGTGTCTAACTATTATGACTATGTGTGTAGATTTTTAGGCTTTTTAGGTCGACTTTTTTAATACGAACCTATATTTTGTGTTCTAGGGGTAACATTTTTTGCGATTTGGCGTAACTTTTGGGCTTTTGGATATACCTTCCTGCTCGTTGTGTCTAACTATTATGCCAATATGAGTAGGTTTGTATGGTTTTCAAATCGGCTTTTTGCTTATGAGCCTAAATTTTTTGTTCTGGTGATAAAATTTTGCGCTTTGGTCTAACTTTTTGGACATTGAATCTATATTCCTGCTCGGTGTATCTAACTATTATGACTATGTGTGTAGAATTTTAAGCTTTTCAGGTCGACTTTTTTAATACGAGCCTATATTTTTGTGTTCTGGGGGTAACATTTTTTGTGCTTTGGCGTAACTTTTGGGACTTTGGATATAACTTCCTGCTCTTTGTGTCCTACAATTATGATTATATCAGTAGCATTTTAGGGTTTTTTAGGTCGACTTTTTGAATATGCGTCTACATTTTTTGTGTTCTGTTTTTGGACTTCGGATATAACTATCTGTTCGACACGTCTAACTAGTATGAGTATGGGAGTAGATTTGTAGGGTTTTCAGATCGACTTTTTGGTTATGAGCCTAAATTTGTGTGTTCTGGTGCTAAAATTTTGCGATTTGTTCTAACTTTTTGGCCATTGAATCTAAATTCCTGGTCGTTGTGTCTAACTATTATGACTATGTGAGTAGCTTTTTAATTCGCCTTTTTGAATATGAGACTACATTTTTTTGTGTTCTGAGGGTAAATATTTTGCGCTTTGGCGTAACTTTTGGGACTTTGGATATAACTATCTGTTCGATGCGTCTAACTAGTATGAGTATGGGGGTAGCTTTTAGGGTTTGAGATCGACTCTTTGCTTATGAGCCTAAATTTTTCTTTGTGTTTTGGTGCTAAAATTTTGCGATTTTGCCTAACTTTTTGGACCTTGACTATAACTTTCTACTCGTTGTGTCTAACTATTATGACTATGTGTGTAGATTTTTAGGCTTTTTAGGTCGACTTTTTTAATACGAACCTATATTTTGTGTTCTAGGGGTAACATTTTTTGCGATTTGGCGTAACTTTTGGGCTTTTGGATATACCTTCCTGCTCGTTGTGTCTAACTATTATGCCAATATGAGTAGGTTTGTATGGTTTTCAAATCGGCTTTTTGCTTATGAGCCTAAATTTTTTGTTCTGGTGATAAAATTTTGCGCTTTGGTCTAACTTTTTGGACATTGAATCTATATTCCTGCTCGGTGTATCTAACTATTATGACTATGTGTGTAGAATTTTAAGCTTTTCAGGTCGACTTTTTTAATACGAGCCTATATTTTTGTGTTCTGGGGGTAACATTTTTGTGCTTTGGCGTAACTTTTGGGACTTTGGATATAACTTCCTGCTCTTTGTGTCTTACAATTATGATTATATCAGTAGCATTTTAGGGTTTTTTAGGTCGACTTTTTGAATATGCGTCTACATTTTTTGTGTTCTGTTTTTGGACTTCGGATATAACTATCTGTTCGACACGTCTAACTAGTATGAGTATGGGAGTAGATTTGTAGGGTTTTCAGATCGACTTTTTGGTTATGAGCCTAAATTTGTGTGTTCTGGTGCTAAAATTTTGCGATTTGTTCTAACTTTTTGGCCATTGAATCTAAATTCCTGGTCGTTGTGTCTAACTATTATGAATATGTGAGTAGCTTTTTAATTCGCCTTTTGAATATGAGACTACATTTTTTTGTGTTCTGAGGGTAAATATTTTGCGCTTTGACGTAACTTTTGGGACTTTGGATATAACTATCTGTTCGATGCGTCTAACTAGTATGAGTATGGGGGTAGCTTTTAGGGTTTGAGATCGACTCTTTGCTTATGAGCCTAAATTTTTCTTTGTGTTTTGGTGCTAAAATTTTGCGATTTTGCCTAACTTTTTGGACCTTGACTATAACTTTCTACTCGTTGTGTCTAACTATTATGACTATGTGTGTAGATTTTTAGGCTTTTTAGGTCGACTTTTTTAATACGAACCTATATTTTGTGTTCTAGGGGTAACATTTTTTTGCGATTTGGCGTAACTTTTGGGCTTTTGGATATACCTTCCTGCTCGTTGTGTCTAACTATTATGCCAATATGAGTAGGTTTTATGGTTTTCAAATCGGCTTTTTGCTTATGAGCCTAAATTTTTTGTTCTGGTGATAAAATTTTGCGCTTTGGTCTAACTTTTTGGACATTGAATCTATATTCCTGCTCGGTGTATCTAACTATTATGACTATGTGTGTAGAATTTTAAGCTTTTCAGGTCGACTTTTTTAATACGAGCCTATATTTTGTGTTCTGGGGTAACATTTTTTGCGCTTAGGCGTAACTTTTGGGATTTTTGCTATTACTTCCTGCTCATTGTGTCTAACTATTACGCCTATATGACTAGGTTTGTAAGGTTTTCAGCTCGAGTTTTTGCTTATGAGCCTAAATTGTTGTGTTCTGGTGCTAAAATTTTGCGATTTGGTCTAACTTTTTGGACATTGAATCTAAATTCCTGCTCGGTGTGTCTAACTATAATGACTATGTAAGTAGCTTTTTAGGATTTTTAGTTCGCCTTTTATATATATATATAAGAAGACAAAAATATGTACTCGGCTGAACGTTTACACTGTAATGTTATTATAAAATAACTGCTTTAGTAAAAAAACTGGTTTAAAATACGCATATTTTGATATAGATTACGTCTAAATATGACTAAAACTAACCGGGTCGCCTTGTTTTTTTTGTCTTTCAGCGTTGTCATTAATCATCGAGCTGTAAAAGGTATTAAGATATTCGTTCTATTAGTCTGTTGACTTTTATCCTATAGTAATAACATAGGTTTAGACAACAGCGAACTAGAGTGAATAATCTATAAACATACAGCTATACATACATACACACACACATACATACACTCACAAACAGACAGAGAGAGAGAGAGCGAGACAGAAATATACCTTAGTTACGAAGCCGGCACATTGATGAAAGAAAATAACTTGTTATACTAAAAACTATATCTTGTTTGGTATCTATTTGCGTGTCTCGAGATGCAGGATTTAAAAATAAATAACGCATATTATATATATATATATTTTTTTTTTATTAGTAGTAAATTACTTGTTTATTTAGTAACGCACCTATGTGTTAAAGTTCACCTTTTTAGTGCACGCACAATAAACCCTCAAGTGCTATACAACGCCACACACCACCCGCGAGAGAGCAATTATATCAATTATCCCCGGACGCGTGGGGAACAATAGCCTTCTTTCGGTCAATGGCGCGTACTGGTACAGATTCATTCTGTGGTGCTCTATTGGCTACCATTAATATGGGGTATTTATTTTAATGTTAAACAGGATTAGTTACAAGTATAGTAGCTTTATTGTTTTTTTAAAGGAACTAAACATTAAACATATAACTACTCTTAAAATTATCTTTACAACGAGTCCAAACTCGACTATATGTGAATAAAAAATAAGCTAACCATCACTATCATGTGTCGTTCTATCTGATAATAATTCCGGGTTTAAAAACGATTATTTAGATGATGAAAATACAAGAAAAATGTTTGGGACTTACCCCTAAACATCAGTTTCTTCTTCTATCACATTACCATGACAGACTGTATAAGATGTAGGGGTGTTAATGTGTACACCATACGAAAGGTCGGTCATTTTACCTTTGTTAGCGTAATACCGTCGCTCAACTATGATTATCTATAATATTCATCTTACTACCACTATAGGGCAGACCTCTTAGTTATACATCACGTATGCGTCACCTTTATTAATAACATTAACGGTAAGTTACGACTATCATATAGGTACAGATGTTTGTGGAGTTCGCGTTTTGGGGTCGATTCTTGTAGTGGTTCTTATTGCTTACGGTGTGTTGATATTGATAACCACTTTATAGTGATGTAACGAATGTGTATGGACATATTGGGTGAGCGATTGATCGCTCTACTTATCACTTCAATATATATTTATACAGCTATTTGTATACTGAATCACACAAACACACAATCACCTCTCCATCAAACCCTGCTATTCATCCGCTTGTTCTACGACCCGCACACGAACACAGGTACCTCTCCATCAATAAACATTACATTTTGTATCAGTCAGCGAAGCTATCCGAAGACTGGTCCTTTTGTTTACTCTCTGAGTAATATGCACATACACACACATGATCACGCACACAGGCTTTTTTTGGGTTCTGTTCCCAAATATACATGCTTTGTGAGGCAGCTGACATGTACTACACATATCTTTCCTCCTAAGCTCGTTGGGGTAAACTCTGGCTCTCTAACGACCATTGGACATATCTTAGTATTTCTTACACCTATGTTATAAATTCGATAATTCCAGTCAGCATAGCGACGCAGCGAGACCGCTTGGGAAAAAGAAATCTTTAATCTCACGGAGCGGTTTATTGATTGGGTCATTATGTGCCACGGTGGGAGAAAATGACTGTTCGTTAATACCGCCAGCAAGATTTGCCAATATATGTATGTATATATACCTACTTATGGTCCCTATCTTAAATACGGGGCCCATTTACGTCCACTTAGATATAATAACTATTACTATTACTATTATATGTATATATGCTCACCATATCTATAAAATAACTAACGTATCACTACTCCCTAATATGGTACTTTCACTTCCGGAGTGGGCGTGGTCTATAGCCGGACAACATACACACACTAGCTCCTATTGGAAGTCACTTTGGCGGGAAAAACTGATGTCCATCACTCATGACTCAGTAATTATCCCCTCAACCACACCTTCATGCACTATACATATATATCATTGCATCACTCTGGCTTGCTGCAGCTTGCCGCAGCTTGCCGCAGCTTGCCGCAACTTGGCGCAGTTTGGCGCAGTCTCTATATAACTCTTGTACTTGAAGGGTACTGGACTTCGTAGGGTATACCCTACTCTTTGGTCAATTAAAAAAGTAAGACCATTTCCTTCCTGATCTACTACTCCCGTGAACCTCAGATGGAGCGAAAGGCTCAAACATCTGAAGGAGATATCTGCCAGATATGGCATTGGAGCTAAGTCAACAAGAAACAAAGAAACGGCTCTCTCATTTAGAAGCGGAGCTTAGGGATCGAAAATCTCACTTAGAAGCGGAACGCTTAGTGATCGACAATCTCACTTAGAAGCGGAGCTTAGTGATCGACAATCTCACTTTGAAGCGGAGCTTAGTGATCGAAAATCTCACTTAGAAGCGGAGCTTAGTGATCGACAATCTCACTTAGAAGCGGAGCTTAGTGATCGACAATCTCACTTAGAAGCGGAGCTTAGTGATCGAAATCTCACTTAGAAGCGGAGCTTAGTGATCGACAATCTCACTTAGAAGCGGAGCTTAGTGATCGACAATCTCACTCAGAAGCGGAGCTTAGTGATCGAAAATCTCACATAGAAGCGGAGCTTAGTGATCGACAATCTCACTTAGAAGTGGAGCTTAGTGATCGACAATCTCACTTAGAAGCGGAGCTTAGTGATGGACAATCTCACTTAGAAGAGGAGCTTAGTGATCGACAATCTCACTTATAAGCTGAACACTTAGTGATCGACAATCTCACTTATAAGCTGAACACTTAGTGATCGACAATCTCACTTATAAGCTGAACACTTAGTGATCGACAATCTCACTTAGAAGCTGAACACTTAGTGATCGACAATCTCACTTAGAAGCGGAGCTTAGTGATGGACAATCTCACTTAGAAGAGGAGCTTAGTGATCGACAATCTCACTTATAAGCTGAACACTTAGTGATCGACAATCTCACTTATAAGCTGAACACTTAGTGATCGACAATCTCACTTATAAGCTGAACACTTAGTGATCGACAATCTCACTTAGAAGCTGAACACTTAGTGATCGACAATCTCACTTAGAAGCGGAGCTTAGTGATGGACAATCTCACTTAGAAGAGGAGCTTAGTGATCGACAATCTCACTTATAAGCTGAACACTTAGTGATCGACAATCTCACTTAGAAGCTGAACACTTAGTGATCGACAATCTCACTTATAAGCTGAACACTTAGTGATCGACAATCTCACTTAGAAGCTGAACACTTAGTGATCGACAATCTCACTTAGAAGCTGAGGGAGATATCTGCCAAAATGGCAATTCAGCTAAGGCAACCAGATATTAGAGAATAGAGAAGCAATCGACAAGAGAAAAGTTTAGAGAAGCAATCGACAAAAGAAAAGTTTAGAGAAGCAATCGGCAAGAGAAAAGTTTAGAGAAGCAATCGACAAGAGAAAAGTTTAGAGAAGCAATCGACAAGAGAGAAGTTTAGAGAAGCAATCGGCAAGAGAAAAGTTTAGAGAAGCAATCGACAAGAGAAAAGTTTAGAGAAGCAATCGACAAGAGAAAAGTTTAGAGAAGCAATCGGCAAGAGAAAAGTTTAGAGAAGCAATCGACAAGAGAAAAGTTTAGAGAAGCAATCGACAAGAGAAAAGTTTAGAGAAGCAATCGACAAGAGAGAAGTTTAGAGAAGCAATCGACAAGAGAAAAGTTTAGAGAAGCAATCGACAAGAGAAAAGTTTAGAGAAGCAATCGACAAGAGAAAAGTTTAGAGAAGCAATCGACAAGAGAAAAGTTTAGAGAAGCAATCGACAAGAGAAAAGATTAGAGAAGCAATCGACAAGAGAAAAGTTTAGAGAAGCAATCGACAAGAGAAAAGATTAGAGAAGCAATCGACAAGAGAAAAGTTTAGAGAAGCAATCGACAAGAGAAAAGTCTAGAGAAGCAATCGACAAGAGAAAAGTTTAGAGAAGCAATCGACAAGAGAAAAGTTTGGAGAAGCAATCGACAAGAGAAAAGTTTAGAGAAGCAATCGACAAGAGAAAAGTTTAGAGAAGCAATCGACAAGAGACAAGTTTAGAGAAGCAATCGACAAGAGAAAAGTCGAGTAACAACCCGAAATGTCAATAGCTAAGTGGACAGAGACAAAGAAACGCTTTGAGAAAGAAACGCACTTTCAAGCACACTGAGAGAAAGACAGAACTAATGAGCTAGAGGAAGATATAGTCTAGTCTAAACCATACATGTAAACAGCTTGATTGATCGAAGGATTACTTGGAAATCGAGTAGAGATAGCCTGGACAGAAACTGTGTAACATTTAAAATTTCCAGGATTTGTGTGATTCATAGACTCGCTAGGATTGTGAGATGTGATCTATTTTAGAGTTTGTGTCAATACATACAATTTTGTGAGTACGCGGCTGTTCAAAACGCCAAATAGATTTTGACACGTTAATTTAGAATCAGATGATAATCTAAGTATTCAAGACTTATGTACCTCAAGTTGAACTTCTATAAATAAACAGAAGATGGTGTTGTAATGCACCTCCAGCCTTGTCTATTATATATACATGTAGGCATGATATTTACATAAGGAAGTGTTCAGGAAGTCAAGAGTGCCTAATAATAACAGTACAAGGAAACACAACGCGAAGTAATCATCAAATCCACTATCAAGGATCAAAGAAAACATTATCAAGGCTTCATCATCATCAACATCATCATCGATGTTAAAATCGGGATTAGAAATCATCTCGTGTATATATTGCTCTTTTTTTGGCCTTTGCTGCTGTTATTTCTTAGTGTTTCAAATTTTCCACCAATCTATCTTTTCATTGAGGTCGAGCCCTGAACGTTGTTTTCTTGTAATGTTTATTAAAGTCTCGTTGTGTTGTGTTTAGTCGTTCAGTCTTTTCACGTAGTCAAACATTTTTATACGTTGTTTCTTTATGCATTATATTGCAGGAATTATTCCTAGATTTTTTTTCAGTGCTTCATTTCTGATCTGTTCTCTTAAGTCTATTTCTGCTGTTTGTAATTCGTTGATAGTCACTGTGCATCCTAGATATGTAAATTTTTCCGCCTGTTTTATTTGCATACTATCTATCGTTATGTTGATGTTCTTTTTCTGTTTTGCAATATTCATGGCTTCTTTTTTTATTCATATTGATTTTATGTTGTACTGAGTGTCTGTGTTTTTAAGTCATGTAAGTGTTCATGTAGGTCTTCTATGTTCCCATGTATTAGTGTCTGATTTCTGCAAATAGAAGCTCGTTAACTTCATCTATTTCCAATGGGTTGGCTAACGTACATATGTAGCCCATGTTGGAAATAAACTACAGTGGTGATAGTACACTCCCCTGTCCTCCTGATCTAGCTTCGAAGTGGTTTGTGTAGCTGGCTGCTGTTCTGACTGTGCAGCTGCTGGTGATATAGAGACCTTTAATTAGGTTGAACAGAATATCAAAGAGGGTAGGCATACTAATAAAAACGAGAACTACAAAAATATATAAATACCCACTGGAATACAATGATAGGATTATATAATTAAAAATGAAGACAAAACCATTTGACATGGCAATAATACAGACATACGCACGTACTCAAGACTATACAGATGAACAAATAGAAGCTTACTATGTAGATCTAAATAAAGTTATGAAGCAAGTGAAATCTTCGGACATCTTGATTGTAATGGGTGACATGAACGCTAAAGTTGGAAAACGGTAGATATAAGACCAATATAGGAAATCATGGTTTAGGAAAAGAAATAACAGCGGAGAAAGATTAATTCAATTTTGTGAAGAAAACAGGCTGATAATATGTAACACCTTTGAGCAAGAGAAAAGGAAATTATACACATGGAAAAGCCCTGGAGATAGGAGGAGGAATCAAATAAATTACATAATGATAAAAGGCACATTCCGGAAGATCGTCAAGAAAGCCAAAAACTATCCAGGAGCAGATATGAATTCAGATCACAATCATGTAATGATTAAAATGAAAATCAAATTAAAGAAAAACAAACAGAAGAATAATTCAGCAATATCAATAGATATTCGTCTCTTCTTCTTTTCTCTTTTCACTAATACCTAAAGGGTGTCGTGGTTTACATCATTTGTCGTTCTTGAGCTGCTCGAATTGTCTGAATTAGTGATTTTCCTTTGTTGTTACATGTCTCTGTCACTGCATCTATTCATCTTCTTCTGGGTCTTCCTCTTGGTCTTTTTCCATGCATTCTCGAGAAGAACGCCCTTGATGGTGATTGGTGAGGATTCATTCTGACCAGGTGGCCAAATAAGTTGTTGTTGTTCTATATATTCTCGGCAGGGTTAGAAAGGGTCCATGTTTGACTTTCATAGCACAAAGTTGGTATGAAAATACTATTTATCATTTGTTGTTAAGCTGGCATAGAAATGTTTGGATGTCTTAGCAATGGTGAAAGCTGGTATGTGACAGCATTTGCTTTGTGTATTATCATGTCAATTTCTCTGTCTAGTTCTCAATCAATAGATATTAACAGCTTTAAATCAGAAAGATGTAAAAGAAACTTCTTTTGTAAAAGTAAAGAACACATATCAGAAGCTGCAAGAAGAAGAGATTGAGCAGTACAGAAGAGAAATTCCTGATGAAAAAGTCACAACCAAATGGCAATTCATAAAAAAACAGCACACAAAAATCATGTGACAACTTACCCAAAAAGGAAAGTAACAAAAAACAAAAATGATTAACTGACAAAATCTTAGAAAAAATGGAAGAAAGAAGACAAGCGAAGAACACTGCCAGATACAAGGAAATTGATAATGAAATACGCAGAATGTGCAAAAAGGCAAAAGAAGACTAGCTCAACCAAAGATGTCTAGAAGTCGAAACTATGGAAAGTAAACACAATTTAAAAGGGATGCACACAGAAATAAAGAGAATGACTAATAAAAACAAAAAAGATGCAGGAAGCGGATGTATTGCAAAAAAGGAAGATTGCTAACAGACAACACAGATATAATCGATAAATGGGAGGGATATATAACCGAATTATTCATGACGAAAGAGACCAAAAATCATTTATAAAATGTACCTCCAGCTATAAAATCTTAAGATATGGAATGGAAAAAGCTATAAAAACAATCATCATCATCGAGTGCCTTCTGCGCAACGAAGGTTGGCTACCTTGGAGCGCCATTCTGCCCTGTCTCTTGCTTTGATGGTGCAGGTTGTCATAGGCTGATTTGTCCATTTTTTGATCTTACTAGTCCATGTTAGTCTTGGTCTGCCTCTGCCTCTTTCACCTTGTATTTTCCCTCCAGGATTACATTTAGTAGGATGTTGTGTCTTTTAATATGGCCCCAAAACGCATTTGTCTTGTTTGAATTGTGCTTAGTAGTTCTATTTTCTTTTTAGTTGTTTTAGGACTTCATAGTTTGTTTTCTTTTCCTTCCATCCAATTCCACCTATTCTTCTATATATATCCACATTTCAAAGACTTCAATTCTCTGTTCTGTTTTCTTGTCTAATGTCCATGTTTCTGCACCATATAGGAATATTGAGAAGATGTAACATTTTGCTATTCTTAGTTTTAGCCCTGGTCATAACTATGATAACTATTATAAAAACAATGAAAAAAGGAAAAGCAGCAGGACCTGACAATATACAGATAGAGACGATACAGGCACTAGAATATTTTGGCATTGAAGTGAACACAGACATATGCAAGGACATATACCATACAGGATACATACAAAATGAACTAAAAGCATCAACGTTCATTGCATTGCCTAAAAGAATGGTGCAGTTGATTGCAGTGATTTTAGAACAATGAGCCTAATGAGCCAGGTAACCAAAATGTTACTAAAAGTTAAACAAGGAAAGATTCAGAATAAAATTAATACTGAATTAGGTGAGCTGCAATTTGGATTCAGGAAAAACAGTGGGACAAAAGAAGTCATATTCAGCATGAAGACATTTATTAAAAAGTGCATAGCAGTAAACAAACTAATATATGCCTGCTTCATAGACTACACCAAAGCATTTGATAGAATACAGCATACTCAACTTATAGACTGCTTAAAAGATATACATCTGGACGACACAGACATACAACTAATGTGTAATTTGTACTGGGAGCAAATAGCAATAATAAAATATAACCAGGAGAACTCTACACCAATGGATATAAAAAGAGCAGTAAGATAAGGATGCATCCTTTCACCAAGCGTGTTCAATCTATACACTGAGCAAATCTTTAAAAGCTTCACAGAGATGACAGGCCTAAACATTAATGGAAAGATAATCAATAACCTAAGATATGCTGATGATACTATACTACTAGAAGAAAATCCTAAAGATCTACAACAATTATTTAATGTAATAAACATGACAAGCAAAAAATATGAATTAGATATGAATATCATAATGACTAAAGCTATGATCATAAACAAAGAAGATTCTCAAGACCTACAATTAAATATCAAATAAGTTGAAGGGATACATCTGGAGACAGTTCAGAGCTACAACTATCTGGGTAACACTAAAACCAGTGATGGAAAATGTACAACTGAAATAAACAAAGGAATAGGTATGGCAAAAAGTAATTTTAATGCCATGAAAAATATACTAACATCAAAACAAATAACACTATGGCTAAAACTAATAATAGCAAAATGTTACGTCTTCGCAATATTCCTGTTTGGTGCAGAAACATGGACATTAGACAAGAAAACAAAACAGAAAATTGAAACCTTTGAAATGTGGATTTATAGAAGAATAGGTAGAATTGGATGGAAGAAAAGAAAATAAACGATGAAGTTTTAACACAACTAACATTAAAAGAGAACTACTAAATACAATTAGAACAAGACAACTGAGATTTTTGGGGCATGTTAAAAGACACAATAGCCTAATAAAAGTAATTTTAGAAGGGAAAGTACAAGGTAAAAGAGGCAGAAGCAGACCAAGACTAACATAGACGAGTAACATCATTGATGAACAAGTCAACCTATGACAACTTGCACAATCAAAGCAAGAGACATAGCGGAATGGCGATCCATGGTAGCCAACCTTCGATGCGGAGACGGCACTCAATGACGATGATGAATTAGATTTGTTAGACCTTGGCTTACCCCGTATGTTGTTTATATCCAATAGTTGTTTTGTTTACTCCATGGAATGTATGTTTGTTTCCATGAAAGTTACATGAAAAGAGTGATTTTTTGGGATCGTCTTTTTATTGTTATTTATTTTTTTTTGCACCTGTTTTATGAGGAATAGTGAGTCAATGCATATATTATTTTTTTTTTTGCACCTGTTTTATGAGGAATAGTGAGTCAATGCATACATTATTTATTTTTTCGGAACCCCATTTGAGAATTGTTTATCTCTACTTCTGTAATTAGACTGAACCTTTGTTTCCATTAGTTCTGGGTAGACATTTCCCGCGTGGCTTGTAAGGGTGATACCTCTATACCCGTTACAGCTTCTCTTGCTACATTTTTGTCCCATATAGTTTTATGTCTACCTATTACCAGTCTTCTGCGCATTGGTATTACACTCTGACATATATTTATTCGTCCATCTCTGTATCTTAATCTTACACTATATCAGATATTGTCTAATTCATACCTACGACTTAGTGCGACCGTCTACCAGATGGTTCGCTAAAACATTCCCCACATGGATATATTGTAGTTCTCCTGTCTCAGTGTTTATTCTAATTGACTGTCGCTGTTCACGTCTTTATGTTTTGATCTCCCTTGTGATAATGTAGACCTCTAACCTATATGGTATATTCGACAGATTCCTGTCGACTCACCTTTTGATATATCCAGGTCACATCAATAATAAATTGTGTCGCTGGACTGTCGTAGCTACAACAGGTATGTAAGTACAAACTTTAATTCACTCAATTTTGCAAATGACAACCCGCTCATAATGGTCAATAAAGGTATTAATGAATTAATGAATTGTCACACACACACACACACACACATGATTTTTACATTTATTATTCTCGTATACGTCTGTTAAAGATTATATTACTTACTGTATTTTCATTAATAAGTACTATTATAATCTAAGAAAACATAAAAGTTTAATTTCATAAATGCAAATTCAATCATATCGATGTATCATTATTACTGGCCATTCTACACCCAACAGTGGGCAGTGCAACAGCTTCCGAATCTATGAGAACATTTATAAAAATGTCGCGTCTGTTTTCGAGATTCTACGGTACACACCATCAATAATAATGAGGGAGATAACACTGTTTTACCGTGTTTAACCTTAACTAAGCTGATCATATACTTTAAAGGGGACCGCACTGATATTTTTTCAACTTCTCATAGTTTTAACATAGTAAATTTAGTCCCGCTCATAAAACAAAGGTATACATCTCATAAGTTATAACAGGTAATCTAATATCGATAACATGGATGCTGTTAATTTTTAAAATAATGGAGCCAGATTGTTCTATAAAAAAAATGAAATTTGTCATAAATTATTCAGACAACATTTTTTAAAAAGTGCACATTAGCAACAATGATCCTGCTAGAATTTCTAACGCTAAATATAAAGTAGAAAAACCTTGTCCAGCATGAACAGCTTAAAAGGCTAGCCGATCATCCACTGCACCAACATTTCCAAGACACAAAAAAACATATATTTCTTAGAAAGAGCCCAAATCATGTGGTAAGGGAAGCCTGCAGACACCACGCCCATGTACTAGAACCAAACAATGATATGTGTGAAGCCCTCACACCAGAGCAATGGTCCAACACGCCCATGTACTAGAGCCAAACAAAGATCTGTGTGAAGCCCTAACATCAGAGCTATGGTCCAACACGCTTATGTACTAGAGCCAAACAAAGATCTGTGTGAAGCCCTAACATCAGAGCTATGGTTCAACGCGCCCATGTAATAGAACCAAACAAAGATCTGTGTGAAGCCCTCACACAAGAGCTATGGTCCAACACGCCCATGTACTAGAACCAAACAAAGAACTGTGTGAAGCTTTCACACCAGAGCTATGGTCCAACACGCCCATGTACTAGAACCAAACAAAGATCTGTGTGAAGCTTTCACACCAGAGCTATGGTCCAACACGCCCATGTACTAGAACCAAACAAAGATCTGTATGAAGCCCTCACATCAGAGCTATGGTCCAACACGCCCATGTACTAGAGCCAAACAAAGATCTGCGTGAAGCCCTAACATCAGAGCTATGGTCCAACACGCCCATGTACTAGAACCAAACACAGATCTGTGTGAAGCTTTCACACCAGAGCTATGGTCCAACACGCCCATGTACTAGAACCAAACACAGATCTGTGTGAAGCTTTCACACAAGAGCTATGGTCCAACACGCCCATGTACTAGAACCAAACAAAGATCTGTGTGAAGCTTTCACACCAGAGCTATGGTCCAACACGCCCATGTACTAGAACCAAACAAAGCTCTGTGTAAAGCTTTCACACCAGAGCTATGGTCCAACACGCCCATGTACTAGAACCAAACAAAGATCTGTATGAAGCCCTCACATCAGAGCTATGGTCCAACACGCCATGTACTAGAACCAAACAAGATCTGTGTGAAGCTTTCACACCAGAGCTATGGTCCAACACGCCCATGTACTAGAGCCAAACAAAGATCTGTGTGAAGCCCTAACATCAGAGCTATGGTCCAACACGCCCATGTATTACAACCAAACAAAGATCTGTCTGAAGCTATCACACCAGAGCTATGATCCAACACGCCCATGTACTAGAACCAAACACAGATCTGTGTGAAGCAATCTCACACCAGAGCTATGGTCCAACACGCCCATGTACTAGAACCAAACAAAGGTCTGTATGAAGCTCTTACACCAGAGCTATGGTCCAACACGTCCATGTACTAGAATCAAACATAGATCTGCATGAAGTTCTCACACCAGAGATATGGTCCAACTGAGTAAAAACAATCCTATATATTCCAGAAATATACTCCAAACATGGCAGGCTCATCCAGGATTTAAGGTACAACATATGTTCGCTGTCAGAAATAACAAAAAAACCGTCCAATTGGATAGAAGCACATTGTGACATCCCCAGAAACGGGAGAGTAGACAATCTCAGAGCTTGAAAAAAGTAAAGACAAGGCTGAAACATAACATGGAAACATGATGGAGAGAGCCATCTGGAGGTGTGAACCAAACATGACTGCCTAAACAAACTCAGCAAACATGAACAGAACAAGATATTCAGACTCAGAACAAGTCATTGGGACCTCAGAGCATACCAACAAAAAATAGAACTCAGTGACATAGCAACATGTGATTATGGAGCAACCTGACAGATTCCAGAGTCTAGTCTCTACAGGACTGCAGTACTCTCAACGCCCTGCACACACCAATATGGCCAACATTAAACAACCGGGCATGACAAACTATGGGGAACCTGGTGAAGATCTCAAACTAACCCCCTTACTCTTGACCAATGCTGGTCTAAACTTCTAAATGTGCTGCAAGTTGCTGGTTCGATTGCACTTAACAACACACAATTATCTATTCTGATAAAATAAAAAGAACATGTTGGCAACAAGGCCTGTCTAAGACTTCGAATACATTGATATTATCACAAAAAGCTGTCAAAAGTTTTAATTTTTTTTAATTTTGAGGAAATAAAATATATGAAGAAACAGGTTAGGCAATTGTCCAGAGAGCACAAAATGTGCAAATATTGAAATAAATATGGAAATGTGGCGAGCTAATTCTAAATCAAGCGATATTTCTGTTGCAATGTTTGCAGAAAACACGCACAAGCACGCAGTAGCTGCAAATGATCTGGCCAAAGAATTTGTGTCAAAAACGTGAAACACATCAGAAAAGATGTATATGTGCTGGCTATGTAAACCACATTATATGTGGATTAGGTGTTGACTATAACACGGCAAAAGTCGTACACAAGTTTGATCTGTTTTGATATCACTCTCATCGTCACTCCAAGCTTCATACACTCCCATATCTTTATCACAATATTTAATAAACATATCTACATAGGTGCTATTATTATTCAGCACATTGTAGAAAAGGTGTTGTGGTCCTATATTATAACTGTGTTACGTTTATATTTAGCTATAGTCATGACGTAACTTGACCTCCTTAACCAATTTATTTATTAGTTTAGTTGTGGAGCATTTTTCTTCTAGTTAAGCGTGTTTACAATTTTAATTGATGAATCTGACGATGACATTTGCAACAGTAAGAGAGGCAGCTAGCGACGAGGTGAAAGGAAGAAACATAAAAGGTGTAGTTACAGCTTTACGTAAGTGAAGGACAAAACAATCAAACGGCGTTTTCTTCTGTTTAATAGTCCTCCAGCGGAACAGGGGACAACACAAACACAGGGCTGTATGTGAGCAAATACATTTAACATTACATAACAAAATAATATGTAAATAAGGACAATAATATGAAACATTTGTTAGCAGTAAACGTACCTGCAATGTTTGTTTGTGGCGTGATCACGAAGAAGGTGAGCTCGACTAAAAGTGGCTAGGCGAAAACAGCAGGAATGTAGGTGCACTAACGGAAAATGAGACTGGCTATGGGTGGCTGGGCGTAAACATGGACGGGCACCTTTCTCTGTGTTGAGCCTGTGGTGCAATGGATGCTCTGTATCTGTACTAATCTTCATGTATGCTCGTGCTCTCCAGATCTTGATTCTGTCATCCATGGTTGGAAAGTCAAGAAGAAAACTCATTGCTACACAGGGAGTGTCCCTCGTAGATCCCAGGATAATGTGCATGGCTTCATTTTGTATTTTCTCCAGCCTATCAATTTGAATCGTAATGACAGTAAGAATTGCCAGGGCATACTCGATTGGTGCGAGGACTAATCCCAGGAACAGAAGAGTAAGTAGCCTCTGCTCGATGTTGGCAGCTGTCATGACCTTCAAGGCGGCTAATCCTTTGCGGGATTTTTTTATCACATGGTAGACGTGGTCCCGAAAACACAGGCTGCGATCAAACTTAACTCCGAGGTGTGTCATCAACTTGTCCCTGGTCACCTAATCAGCTCCCATTCGTACTACCGGTGTGGTCGTATTTACGATGTGATTGTTAAGGGAGAACCATGAAACTGATGCTTTATTAGGATTAAACTAGACACCTGAAACCCCACATCAGGAAGAAATGCGATCGAGTTCTTCTTGCATTGTGGAGGCGACTCCCCGTCTGTCTCTTCCCTGTCGATATACCAGAATATCATCAGCAAAAGTCATAGTTCTTCCCCCCCATCCAGCTGTTGTTCCGTGATCGTTATTGTGTACACGTTAAATAGAACTGGTGACAATGGTGAGCCTTGTCGCAGCCCTGGACAAATGGATGTTGGCTCGGCAGACCAACTTCCACATCTGAGTATCACCTTCCTCTGAAACAGTGCCACGGCGATCCATCTAACGAGGAAGGGGTGCACCGCCAGTTTGAGGTACATATGCATGAGATATTCAAATGGTACCCTGTTGTATGCATCCTCCAGATCTATAGCAGCAGCACATGTCTCCTCTCGTCTGTGGAAGCCTTCGAAGACGTCATAGGCAAAGACGCCATGTCTCTTTGTTATATCTATAACCTCCGAGTGTGGGTGGGAATACGCGTTTCTGTTCAAGGTGACAGGTGAGGATACAGGCAACTATTTTCTCCAGCAGCTTGCCCGCAGTGTTATGCATTGTGATGATTCTGTAGGCACTGATCTGAGAATGGTCCTTGTTTGGCTTCGGTAGCGGTAGTAAATAGCTGTGTAGCCACTCCTCCTTAATCTGGCCCCTCCGAATACTGGCATTAAACTCTTTGGCCAGTTTTGTCAAGTCGTCGTCAGCTAAATTGCCTATGTCATCGTACCGAACACCATCTGGACCAGGAGCAGTGTTGTGTGCCCTTTTAAGTGTCGTGCGAATGGTATCGGTTGTGATTGTGAGATCTTCTTCCAGCCCTAGATCCTTACACAATTTTGACAGCGATTCCCGTATCCTCATTCTTACAACCTCATTTCTTTGGTCCGTCTGCTCAATGTAGCGGGCAGGCAGGGCTTTCCCTTTGCTCTCATCAGATTTGTGCCATATCCGGGGTGTGCTCTGAAAGTCTGGTATGCCTCTGTGTCGTGTTGTGTCATTCATGCACTGATGAAGGCGCCAGAATGTGGCTAGCGATTTTTCTGAGCACTTTTTTACAGAAGTCATCCCATTTGGCATCCTTAGCCTGCTTAGCGCATAGTTTAAAGTGCATCATATTTTGGTCGACCTCTACTTTCAGACGCTTCAAGAGCTCAGGTTCTGTTCTTCCATTCCTTCTGGCTTTCTGCCATGTCTTGACCGTTTGTCTCTTGCTCCGCCAAGCTGCCTCGACATCTACGTTCCACCAGGGTGGCTGCGTCCATCTCTCCTGCCTCCTACGAGGGGCGCTCTGTTTCCTATGTCTAATTATGCTAATGATGTCTTGTCTGTTTTCTCGTAGTTGAATGTGTGCAGCTTTCTTTTCTGGCTTTTATTTCTGCTTTTCTCAATTAGGAGGACACATGGATAGTGATCACTTCCGTGGAACCCCAGTGCACTCCACCTGCAAACCGGTGCGAAGGTGAAAGACACCAGTGCCAGGTCTATGACACTATCAGAGTCCCCTGTTCGAGTGGCCAAGAGTTCTTGTAGCCCTTCCATCATTCAAGCACACTAAATCGACTGACACTTGTGCATTCTCTAGGTCTTCTCCCTGCTTGTTGATTATGACGTTACCCCACTGGTTTCCATGAAAGTCTCCGCAGAAAATGGCATTCTCTTCATCGAACTCGAAGAGATTCTGCCATTGGTGTGTGTTCACCTACCCATTACAGGCATACACATCAACAATTACGAAATGAACTGGGGTCTGCACCCTAACCGCATGTACCTGCAATTCTGCATTGTCCCACACAGACATATCAACCTCAGCTGCCACCATATTGTTACGCACAAGGATGGCCTGCCCAAGGTGTCATCTATTGTAAAAACAATGAAAGCCAGGAGTACTTACTGTCCTGTCACCAAGAAGAGTTTCTTGCAAAACCATTATATCGGCGCCCCACAGTAGCCTATCAAGAATGGGCCGTCGTTGATTAATGGACCACAATTCCAATAAGTAACGCGCACATACTTTAGGCCTAGCCTCTCACACTTTGACAGTTTAATGCCACCACGCTTGCCCTGTCGTGTTTTCCTTCTTCGATGATGTAGTTTTTTAAAAAAGGCTAACAAGAGGCAAATCATGGTGGGCCGAGGAGAAGATGTCATCAAACAGGTCTGTGGGCTTACCAATATCAGCGTTGGTGAGGAGTGGATACCGGTGCCTACGTCATTCAAGGGGACTTTCTCGTGTATTGTCACACTCGACAGGAAAAGTAGGGAACAGAACCCTAAAGTCAGTGATATGGTGGGAGTTTTACGAAGATAACAGCGATTGGAACACGTAAAGTCAGTGACATGGTGACAGTTTTACGAAGATAACAGCGATTGGAACACGTAAAGTCAGTGGTATGGTGGCAGTTTTACGAAGATAACAGCGATTGGAACACGTAAAGTCAGTGTTATGGTTGCTATTTCTTATGCCTTCCTTATCTATTCTCGTATCGTTTGTTGCTAATTCGTTGTATTAGATTTAGCTCTTTATGTATTATCACATGCCCGAACCACTTGATTTGTTGTCGCTTTATGTATTCAACAGCGGATTTCGATCTTAGTCTTTTTTTTTCTGATTTGTTCTCTCAGGCTGTTTCCTGTCATGCGTCTGACACACTTCATTTCTGTGGTTGTTATTTTTCTAATAGTTCTTGAGTCAAAGGTTCATGCCTGGCACTGGTAGCACAACTTTAGGATAAAGATAGTCTTATAAATAGCTCGCTTCCTTTCTAACGGTCCTTCATGTTAGACAGCAGTGGTGAGATTTGTCCAATAACATGACCAGCTTTGTTAGACAGCAGTGGTGAGATCTGTCTAATAACTTGACCAGCTTTGTTACATCGCGAGTCTATTTCTGTTGCTTGCATGTTGTTATATTTCAGAGTGCCGTCTTAGTATTTGAATTCCTTCACTTGTTTTATGATATTATATTCTATTGTTATGTTCATGTCTTGTGTTTCTTTTGATATCGTCATTACTTCTGTCTTCATTATGTTGATTTTCATGTTTTGCTGTTTTATATCTCTGTTAAGTTGGTCTAGGTGCTATTGCATGTCTTCTTTTCCCGTGTGTATCGATGCTTATTCGCACATTATATTTTAATCAAATTACTTACCCCGTCTAGGCTACTCTGTAACTAAAGTTACACAAATTATATTTTATTATATTCACTAGTTCAATTAAATAAATGGAATGTACCTCGTATTGCTCTGTTGATATGTTTTTTTGAAAAAAAGCATGGCTACAACTTCTATTACTACTAATATTACACGTTAATGATAATGCTGCGTTCGTTATATTACTACTACTACTACTACCACTACTACTACTACTACTACTACTACCACTACTACTACTACTACTACTACTACCACTACTACTACTACTACTACTACTACTACTACCACTACTACTACCACTACTACTACTACTACTACCACTACTACTACTACTACTACTACTACCACTACTACTACTACTACTACTACTACTACTACCACTACTACTACCACTACTACTACTACTACTACTACCACTACTACTACTACTACTACTACTACTACTACTACTACTACTACCACTACTACTACCACTACTACTACTACTACTACTACCACTACTACTACTACTACTACTACTACTACTACACTACTACTACTACTGCTACTACTACTACTACCACTACTACTACTACTACTACTACTACTACTACTACTACTACTACTACCACTACTACTACTACTACTACTACTACTACACTACTACTACTACTACTACTACTACTACTACTACTACTACTACTACCACTACTACTACTACTACTACCACTACTACTACTACTACTACTACTACTACCACTACTACTACTACTACTACTACTACCACTACTACTACTACTACTACTACTACTACTACTACTGCTACTGCTACTACTACTACCACCACTACTACTACTACAACTACTACTACTACCACTACTACCACTACTACTACTACTACTACTACTACCACTACTACAACTACTACTACTACTACTACTACTACTGCTACTGCTACTACTACTACCACCACTACTACTACTACTACCACTACTACTACTACTACTACTACTACTACCACTACTACTACTACTACTACTACTACTACTACTACTACTACACTACTACTACTACTACTACTACTACTACTACTACTACTACCACAACTACTACTACTACTACTACTACTACTTCTACTACTATTATTTTACTGATACTACTAATATTACAAATAATACTACGCATCCACTATTACCGCTGGTATTGCTAATACCGCAATACTGGTGCTACTGCTGTATTATTACTATTGGCACTACTTTGTTTAATACTACATATTCCATTCGATTCCATCCATGGAACCAGTTTCATTGCAGTTAGGAATTTCCCCATATCCGCTCCACCCTTTCTGACAGCATTTCCCAAAATTCATAGATAAATTATGTTGACATGGTAGCTTCGCGCGATTCCTGTTCGACTGCATAGACGACGATTTCTAACCGCCATAGCGTCGCTTCTTACGACACGCGTGGTAACAGTGATCCTATTCTACATCCCTAATGCTACTAAAATTACAGCTACTGTTACTAATAAAGTGACGACTAACGAGATATAGGAAGATATCACTTTGTAGAATAGACTAAAGGTACAACCAAGCTTGTCAAATCATTGGAGAGATGTCGCCACTGTTATCCAACAAAGAAACAACACTAGAGTCAAACTGACACTCGACAATACAATCTTTATTTCAATGTTGTGCTACCAGTGGCAAACCTAGTCACTAAACTCAAGAACAATAAGAAAATTGAACCACTACTGAGATTAAATGTGTTTGACGGAAGACAGAAAACAATTTCAGAGACAAGATCACAAATAAAGTAACAACAAAATAATATAAATCCCACCAATGAATAAATAAACAAACAACAGATAAAAGGGTCTGGATACGTGGTATATCAAAAAGACTAACATTCAACATAACGAGCCTTCAATAAATGTACACCAGATTGAAGGGTCGACCACGAAATGTATGGATTATTAGGATATTAGAAAAGATAGGAAACATAGCAGTAGAGGACAATGAAAGACTCAAACGCCGCAACATATAACATCACTCGACGCCATAGGCGAATGAGGAAGGAAGAAAGAAGATCTCTTTGTTTGCTGATCCAGAGAAATTGAATATAAAAGTCATTCCAAATATTTGCAATATCAGCCACAAAGAACGTCTGGCAATAATATGATTATATGGCATTTGACGCCTTGGCAGACGATTGGTGGCGATCAAGCATGATTAGTCATTACTGTCAAATATTAGTTTCATATACGATGTATTGTGTTACTGAACAGCTTCTCTCGTGTTTGAATCTCCCAGAGAGAATCTATTGACAGAGATTTTCGACCGCAGAATGCACAAATATAACATATTAGATAATATACGGGGCCACGGGTTCAGTTGCAGAGTAGATATAAATCACACATAAAACAGTATGAAGCAGCTAAACGAATAAGAAAAAAGGACAAATACAACGCTTCACAAAAAGACTTTATCAGATTTACCACACGATCTATTAAGATTAAGCAAAGAAATCCAACCACTAAAGCTGAACACTGAAATAAAAATGGTGAAAAGAAACATTTATGTAGATGCTGTTTATATGATTAATAGACAATAGGGCAGGGAGGATTTAATTTGCTGACATGGAGCCAAACAGTGAAAAATTAGAAAGGGGATCTCACGTGGAAGGATGACGGGAGGTGTCCTATAAGGTATAATGACAACGAGTAAAGGAAGAGAAGAGAGAAGATAGAGGTGGCAAGGGTAAAGACGAGCAGAAGACGTAATAAAATAGGACATGGGAGAATAGAGAAAAGGACACACACAAAAATGAGGAGTCCAGTGATTAAAAAAACAGTTATAATATTTTAAAATTCTAGGTTGGAGAGTGGCAAAACGGGCTATGAGTCGGTTCTCCAAAGCGAACCGACTGCGGGTATCAGAGGAACAAGAGATGATACCAGTAACCCTGGAGTCCTCGGGGGTATTTTGGCTTGATGATCTGAAATGGGAGGAAACAGGACTGCTAGAATAGCGTTCTGTGCTATATAAGTGTTCAACACTCTATCCTCTAAACGTCGGCATGTTTGGCTATTATGTGTTTTGTATCAGCGTCGGCTGATGGTGGTGTATATAGCATTTCAAGACATATAGGTGAAACCTTCCTGGATATTAAAGGGGTCATTCGAGAACAGGATTTGGCTAGTCTGTAGTCTGAAAGGCCACATACGGTTTGCTCTGTTGCAGCAGGAGATACCCAGCAGGTTTTGGCCAGGACAACGAAGGCGGCTCCTAACCAGTCTGTGTGGAATTTTCTTTCGCGTTTAAAAGCCACCATTAGTGGGTCGGAGAATAGAAAACGAGTGGTAAGATCAGAGTGGAGAATGTGTAGATGTTGTTTTATGATACAGAGTGCAGCTACAATGTTGGAGTGGTGGGTATGAGAGAGAAATGTTCTTTTCGAAGGAAGGCGGGTGATGGGAGCAAGTGCTAGGGTACGGGTAATAAGGACAACTTTTTGAAGAGCAGATTGCTAGACAGATTCAGGATAAAGACTGCGACGAAAGAATTCCAACATAAGGTGGCCCTGATGGAGAAAGTCGTCGTCTTTGGCGCAGAGGCGTCGAAGACGTAATAGATGATACATTAGATAATATCACAACATGGCGTAGTTTGTCTTATCTTCCTATTAGTTGAGCAGCTTCATACCGTTTTATGTATATTTTACATGCAGAATAATCATTGTGTATTTGTTGTGTCTGACCTCAACTCCTTTATCCTGCACCTTTTGTTTTCTGAAGTTAACATCAACGCTTACACGAATGTTGTCGTTTTTGTTTTCATTGTTGTTCTCATTGTGCTATGATTTCATGTCAGATATTCCTAGCTCTTTCACTGATAGAGAATTCACTCAAGAAACTCTGCAACCATCCTTATATCTCAGAAGTGGTCTGCTCTTTGGTCTCTTTCCCTAAGGTTGCCATGCAATAATTGTTTGGAAATACTATTGTTTTCCATTCTTCTTACATCACCCAATTACCTTCTTCTCAGAGCCATAAGTGTTGCCACGGTGGATGGGAGTTTGGGTCGTTGCTAGATTACAGTTTGTCATTGTGTCATGCCATTTTATTTTCATTATCTTCCGGGGGCAACAAACATGGACCTTGTTTAACCTTTTCTGCCACCCTGTATAAGTAGTCCAAGTTTCTGATCCGTATATAGGTTTACTAAGAACACAACTTTGGGTAATTGAAATCTTAGACCTGAGTCTTAGTTTGATTTTGGCCAGTGATCTCTCTATAAGTTTACCAAACGTCGGAACTGCCTTTCTAATGCGGGAAATTTGTCTCTTCGTAACAGGAATTTGTATTTATGACAATGGAGACGAGGTAGGTGATTGTTCCCATACAAAAGATACAACGTGTGTGTTATTGAATGTTATAGTTAAGAGTACGATTACGTCCTGTTGAAGCACTTTAACACTAACAATGCAAAAGTCAACATGTCTAAAAGCTAGTAATTGTCAGTTGTTAAAGACAACATGCCACCAGTGGTGATATAGTCCCATTCAACTGTACGCTCTGACACAATTTTATCTGTTCATTTCGCTCAGACGTCCCGACCATGTAGTTCTCGTGTCTCTATCTTTATTCTCACTGACTGTCGCTGGTCACTTCTTGATGTTTTGATCTCACATGTACCAATGTTGACATCTAACCTTGATGACACACTCTGACATGTGACAGCTGACTTATTGTTGGTAGGATTACCAACACTGTACACCAGGCGAGTTTGATATTCTCGTCGAGAAACTGGCTCTCACAAACTCCGTTGTAGGGCCTGGGATCTATGGCCGTGGTACATTTTTGCGACACTTTTGTCCGAGCAGCGTGTCAAAAATTGTGGTCCACTCTTGCCCATATGACTTACTAAATAACTCATTGTTATTAGTCAATGTGCTAGCTAGCGTACCATTAGGTTTACTCCATTATAAACGGCTAGCTGCTTCCAAATCCATCTTTTAATTTCACTCTAAGGTCAGTTCCGGCATTTTTTACTTGCTAAATGGCGACTTTGTGTAATATTAGTCGCGTGTATTTATTTATTTTAATTAAAAATCGTAGTCATCTGATATTTTGTGACAGATTATTTGTATATGACTTCTTCAGTGATGGTTCAATTGGGAATAGTTGTAAATATATTATTTGTGTTTTAAATGGAATTAAATGTATGTAAATTGTGTAAACAGCGGTATATTCAACTCTGATTTGAATATAAAGTAATTGTAATATTAATGTCACTTTATAGAACGTATATTTCAATTATAAATGTAGGTACAACACAATTGCTGCTTTCATTCTTGTTCATATCACATTATATTTTTCGTAATAGATGTAATAATTTGTGTTACAAAATGAATACAAATCATGCACAATGGTTAGATATGGATCTAATAAGAACATAAATTAGGTAAAATTTGTGTGGGAATTATTTTAGTACACTTTGGAGTGAACATTTTATTTCAATTTTGATATTTTTTGTTTGCTATCACAATACAAAGTACGTCTTCTATATGACATGTTTCTTATATAAATATATTATAATATTGTAAATAGAAAGAGCAGCCATTTCTGAAAATATGATATACATATATGTAGTGCTTTTTTTCAAAAATAAAAAAACAGTACATTTGTACAACTGTTATGTGCAAAAAATGTTCTCAAAAATTGGTGACGTCCAAATGCGATTTTAGCTACTCCAATGGTTATTTAACGTGCGTGAGTGCACACGAGACCTCCTGTTTATTGCCCCTATGTAAGAGGGCTAGACATCGGACCTCACCCCCTCCAAGATCAGAGGAGAATACCGCCACTAAGAAACCACGGACTCATTGCTTTTATTGTTTTTTGCTTCTCTTGTTCATATTTTATTTACAAATCACCACCGCCTGTGGTGAACTTTGAACCCGTGCGCTTCCTGTCCACAGACCGACATTGCACCTCTAGACTACCTAGTTGACCAATCTCTTAATGTGTTATGTTCTATTTGTAACTTTCACCATTCTACCCTACCCGAGTTGACTCATCTCTTAATGTGTTATGTTCTTTTGTAACTTTCACCATTCTACCCTACCCGAGTTGACTCATCTCTTAATGTGTTATGTTCTGTCTGTAACTTTCACCATTCTACCTACCCGAGTTGACTCATCTCTTAATGTGTTATGTTCTGTCTGTAACTTTCACCTTTCTACCCTACCCGAGTTGACTCATCTCTTAATGTGTTATGCTTTATCTGTAACTTTCACCATTCTACCCTACCCAAGTTGACTCATCTCTTAATGTGTTATGTTTTATCTGTAACTTTCACCATTCTACCCTACCCGAGTTGACCCATCTCTTAATGTGTTATGTTTTATCTGTAACTTTCACCATTCTAACCTACCCGAGTTGACTCATCTCTTAATGTGTTATGTTTTATCTGTAACTTTCACCATTCTACCCTACCCGAGTTGACTCATCTCTTAATGTGTTATGTTCTGTCTGTAACTTTCACCATTCTACCCTACCCAAGTTGACTCATCTCTTAATGTGTTATGTTCTATCTATAAAATTCACCATTCTACCCTACCCGAGTTGACTCATCTCTTAATGTGTTATGTTCTGTCTGTAACTTTCACCATTCTACCCTACCCGAGTTGACTCATCTCTTAATGTGTTATGTTCTGTCTGTAACTTTCACCATTCTACACTACCCGAGTTGACTCATCTCTTAATGTGTTATGTTCTGTCTGTAACTTTCACCATTCTACACTACCCGAGTTGACTCATCTCTTAATGTGTTATGTTCTGTCTGTAACTTTCACCATTCTACACTACACGAGTTGACTCATCTCTTAATGTGTTATGTTCTGTCTGTAACTTTCACCATTCTACCCTACCCGAGTTGACTCATCTCTTAATGTGTTATGCTTTATCTGTACCTTTCACCATTCTACCCTACCCGAGTTGACTCATCTCTTAATGTGTTATGTTCTGTCTGTAACTTTCACCATTCTACCCTACCCAAGTTGACTCATCTCTTAATGTGTTATGTTCTATCTATAAAATTCACCATTCTACCCTACCCGAGTTGACTCATCTCTTAATGTGTTATGTTTTATCTGTAACTTTCACCATTCTATTCTACCCGAGTTGACTCATCTCTTAATGTGTTATGTTTTATCTGTAACTTTTACCATTCTACCCTACCGAGTTGACTCATCTCTTAATGTGTTATGTTTTATCTGTAACTTTTACCATTCTACCCTACCCGAGTTGACTCATCTCTTAATGTGTTATGTTTTATCTGTAACTTTCACCATTCTACCCTACCCGAGTTGACTCATCTCTTAATGTGTTATGTTCTATCTGTTACTACCATACTTCTGCATTATTAATCTGGGTCTTTCCAAGCTATCTACTGTCGAAGTTGTTACCCGACCTCTATGTCCAAACACACACCTCACAATCTTATTCTCAAAATTGTTCAGTTTAAATCTTTCAGTTGTTCAAATAACAAGCCACTGGCTTCACTCAAAGCACAATTTAACATCAATATATTGCATTTCTCGCAAATGTTGTGACTTTGTTTTCCTTCCTAACAATATTATGATAATTATGTATAATAAATATCTTACTTTTATTACAAACTTTCTCAATTTTTTAGCCTAAGAAGATATAAGATTTGTTTAATAAAATATATTTTCTAAACGAATGTATCTATAGTTTATTATTAACAAGACTATGCCCTTAACAAATATATGAATCGTTAGACAGACAGACAGACAGACAGACAGACAGACAGATAGATAGACAGACAGATAGACAGACAGATAGACAGACAGATAGATAGACAGACAGACAGACAGACAGACATACAGACAGACAGACAGACAGACAGACAGACAGACAGATAGACAGACAGACAGACAGACAGACAGACAGACAGACAGATAGACAGACAGACAGACAGTCAGACAGACAGACAGACAGACAGACAGACAGACAGACAGATAGATAGATAGATAGATAGATAGATAGATAGATAGATAGATAGATAGATAGATAGATAGATAGATAGATAGATAGATAGATAGATAGATAGATAGATAGATAGATAGATAGATAGATAGATAGATAGATCGATAGATAGATAGATAGATAGATAGATAGATAGATCCTAAGGGTCTAAGACCCTCCCAGTTTATGGGACAAGCAGCCATGCTTAGCTTTTCGCGAACACACTCCATGTAAAGCAGTGGCGTATACTGGTTTTGGGGTCTGGCCTACCGCTGACATAATAAATAAAAAAATACATTATATTCAGTAGGCTAAATTAAGTAAAATTTGCTAATGACATCACTACATTTTAAATTACTTACTTATTTATATGTAAACTCTATCCGTTTTGTTTGGAACGAAAATGTCTCGTTGACTTTGTCATTTAAAGTACTGTTGGGTTGGTTTTTAAGTTTCTGAAGCAATAATTTATCAATGGACTTTATTGCCAAACAAGATGAGCGTTATTGTATCTGAGTTGAGCGACAATAAGATTTGATTCTCTTGAGAGCAGAAAAAGTTCTTTCTACAGATGCTGATGCGCATAATGTAGTTATAAATAGGTTAGGAAGTTCCTGTAATCATACATAGCTTCACTTTCGCTTTGTGACGCTTCTGATTGGCTGGAGCTAAAAATAACCCATGAAAACCGCATTCATCTAGCGGTAGCTTTCGTCTTAATATTTTTGACGGGAATTTTTGAATGTCAAGGTCAATAATTCTAAGTCGGAGGGAAGAGAACTTTATCGCTGCTTATTAGCGGTTTCATGTAATATATTAGAATAGTTTCAGTATCATTCATAAACGTTATAGTGGCGATGGGAAAACCTTGCTTTAATAAATGCAAATCAAAGCAAATAAATGATAGGAAATGAGTAATAGAATATTAGAAAATTTGAAATATACATGGAATTATTTAAAAAAATATAATAAATTATCATTTCCTTTTGCATTTCGTTTATTATGTTCCGGCTACCAGCGGTAGTTGCGGTAGCATAGAGAATACGCTACTGATGTAAAGAAGGTTTTGGAAAGCTTTGGAGGACTGTTCCGTTTGCCGCTTGTTGCTCAGCAAAGCATCGGTGCTTCGCTTGTGGTACAGCAACAGTTAAAAAGCTACACTCCAGACCTCCGATTACTATATACGGAGTATATGTAAATGCCATCGCTTGGCTGATTGCTCGGGTTTGTTTATGTTTCACATCTGCATGATCATTCTCGATCAAACCTGCCTTGGCATTACGTAGTGTGGCTACTTGTATCGCTTTCCTAGCATCCGCCCCGGCAGCCACTTTTCTTTGGCAATCTTCTTCGCTATAGGTGGTGTCTCTTGTAGTGCGGTCACCTCTAAAGGCGTTTCTTGGATTGGATGGTCATTGTTTGTAGGACATGAACATCGACAATTTTTAACAATGGTTAATGCTGCTGTTGGTGGTGCTGTTAATGCTGCTGTTGGTGGTGCTGTTAATGCTGCTGTTGGTGGTGCTGTTAGTGCGGCTGTTAGTGGTGCTGTTAGTGTTGCTGTTAGTGGTGCTGTTAGTGCGGCTGTTAGTGCTGCTGTTAGTGCTGCTGTTAGTGCTGCTGTTGGTGGTGCTGTTAGTGCTGCTGTCACTGCTGCTGTTAGTGCTGCTGCGGGTGGTACTGTTAGTGCTGCTGTTAGTGCTGCTGTTAGTGATGCTGTTGGTGTGCTGTTAGTGCTGCTGTTAGTGCTGCTGTTAGTGGTGCTGTTAGGGCTGCTGTTAGTGCTGCTGTTAGTGGTGCTGTTAGTGCTGCTGTTACTGATGCTGTTAGTGGTGCTGTTAATGGTGCTGTTAGTGCTGCTGTTAGTGGTGCTGTTAGTACTGCTGTGGTGGTGCTTTTGGTGATGCTGTTAGTGCTGCTGTTGGTGGTGCTGTTAGTGGTGTTGTTAGTGCTGCTGTTAGTGGTGCTGTTAGTGCTGCTGTTAGTGCTACTGTTAGTTGTGCTGTTAGTGCTTCTGTTGGTGGTGCTGTTAGTGCTGCTGTTGGTGGTGCTGTTAGTGCTGCTGTTGGTGGTGCTGTTAGTGCTGCTGTTGGTGGTGCTGTTAGTGGTGCTGCTAGTGGTGCTGTCAGTGGTACTGTTAGTGATGCTGTTGTGGTACTGTTAGTGGTGCTGTTAGTGGTGCTGTTAGTGGTGCTGTTAGTGCTGCTGTTGGTGGTGCTCCTAGTACTGCTGTTAGTGGTGTTGTTAGTGCTGCAGTTAGTGGTGCTAGGCACATACCAAACCGGTGGTATAGTGGTTTGACAGAGCATAGGTGTGCTAAAGAAACCTGTCTTCTAAATCTGCGACCAACCGTAGCTCAATCTCAGTCTGTAGGAATATGATAGCTACCGTTGTAAACAATGAATTAATTCAGTGGAAGAGGTATCTTTACAGCACTCAGAAAAATGACAAATAATCAACAACAGAAAAAAAAAACATATGGATCGAAGCAGGATCGAACCTGTACTCCCTGGCACAGCACCTTGCTACGAAAAGCCACACGATAGGGAATACTGCCAATTTCGCAAACAAGAAAAGTAGCCATCATTGGCAAAATCTTTATAGGTGTTCTCATGACTATAGCACAGGGTTGCGATCACAAATCGAGAATAAATTGTGTATGTGTTTTTTTCCTTATTAGACAAGTATCTCCCGGATAGGGTAGGGCTGATAACTCGTGCTGCAGTCTAACATTTAGGACGAAACAGCACGAATAGTAGTTTCCATTGGTTTAGACTTGAGACACATAATAATACATGAATATTATTATAGAGGGAAACATCGGAGGCGATAATCAGCGAATCAATTCATATGATACAAGTATAGCAATCAATTCATATTACAATCATGTGGGGACGTAGCGACGTCGAATCGTGAAGAAGATTACCATACTAGACGTGTTGGTGACGTTTTTTTTGTAAATTCCTGAAACTAACCTGCATGAGGTTCACATGACAGGTGTTCATGAAATAAGTTGTGGAATAGTCAGACAATTCATGGAATGTTTGGCAACCAGAAGTTTTGTCATTCATAGACAGACTCAACCTGAATGAAGTAGCAGACAGCACCAGGCGTGTCGTGAAGGAGGTATACGTACCCGATCAATTCGTGTTTTCTGATGTTGAAGGACAAGTCAGTGGAAGACAAAGTAAAGTAAAGTAAAGTTAAAGTAAAGTAAAGTAAAGTAAAGTACAGATTCAAGCCAAGTTTAGATCGTGGTACTTACTAATGCAGCAAAGTTTTCACTCTGAAACCGAAGTAGCAAGACTTGAAATTGAGAGCACCCATTGACAGACACAGCTACATATCGTTTATTATTTTGTCTGTTACAACTAAACGATGACCACATTGTAACTCGATGTTTTCTGGTACATCGCCACTATGACGTCATCATTATTTGTGACTGCCGGTGTTAACTACCTCCCTTGTGTCATGTCCTCATCTACGAGCAGAGCTGACGTCAACACTCCAACATTGTCATGACAAAGAGATACAACCAGAGAGTTGACTGTCCATAAATGATGTATAGATGACATGTTGCGGTGACTACTGATGAGCAATCCTCAATATGACACGATCTATAACAACCCCCTACATATAGACTGCCTGTCTAGTGTTGACAGTTTCTCCACCTTGTTTTCTACTTACTCTCCACAAACTGAACCGTCTCACGTTGATCTCCACTGTTCCTGTCATGTGCTGGCTAACGCCATTTATTCTCTTCCAGTATTTATGGCAAAGGTTTTCTTGTCTACCATATGTGGAATAAAAGCATAGACCCAAACATTTCGTGACGACTACACTGGCAATCGAACGTTATTCTCCGGTGTTATAGGTCCGACCGGCAGATCCTAGAAGTGGGATAGTAACAAGTAAGTAAAGAGCCCCGTCCCGCCAAGTGGTGTATAGGGAATATGGTGTTATTTACCATACTTTTTATAGACTTTCGGCACAAGATTTTTGGGGTAATGTGATCGATATTACGCCCGTGCCGTTTTACTTTCCCGGAAAAAAATTCCGTTACCCATTTAAGGCTGGGTGAACCCGGAAGCCGTCGATCAGGATCGACTCTTGTCCGTGTAGCCCAGTTCAATAGCCACTGAGCTATCGCGGCTCCAGAAATGGGAAAGTGTCGTAAAGTTATTTTTAAAAAAATGCTTCTATTCCTCTCATGATGCCGAGCTTATAGTACCGTGCTTTGTTCTCTTCTGTTTTCTTCCTTCTTCACTTATTCTTGTACTCGTTCTGGTGTCGAGTGAGATACACAGTTCTAGTTCTCTCCCTTTTGACGGCTTCACTTATTGTTAATTGATTTTATAGTAGCGCTTCTTGATGTTGTCGGTCCATCTTATTCTGGGTCTGTCTCTTGCTCTTCTGCCCTCTCCTCGTTTGATATATGCTTTTTATGGTATGGAATCGCATCACATTCTTTCTAGATAGTTAACCAGTTTATTTGTTGTTTCTGTATGTAGATTAGTCTACACTTTCTCTTATAATATCATTTCTGATTCTGTCTGTTCTGGTCACTACAGGCGCTTTTTTCACAAACATCCCATATTTTTGGCGAGAAGCTTTCTTTTATGTTTGGTCATAAGTGTCCATCTTGGCTTTGGTAGCACAACGTTGGAATGAATATACTCTCCATAATTTGTTTCCTAGTGGTAATAGGTATTACTTTGTGCTGAAGTGTGGGGGCAGAAAATGATATATATATATATAGAGAGAGAGAGAGAGGGAGAGTGAGAGATAGAGAGAGAGAGAGAGGGAGAGATAGAGAGAGAGAGATCCTGAGTGACGGTTCCACAACAAGAATTAGCCCAGAACCTTAGAAGCAGAACATGCGTCCAATATTAGAAGCAGAACATGCGTCCAATATTAGAAGCAGAACATGCGTCCAATATTAGAAGCAGAACATGCGTCCAATATTAGAAGCAGAACATGCGTCCAATATTAGAAGCAGAACATGCGTCCAATATTAGAAGCAGAACATGCGTCCAATATTAGAAGCAGCTTAGCTTAATAAGTGTGGACTTGGTAGGCGGGGATTCTTCGTGAGCGTGTTTAAACATTTAAAAAGTAGTTATGATAAATACATTGTTTGTAAAGTGTTCGACCTCACACACCCCGCCTCTCTCTCTCTCTCTCCTCCAACTGTGAAAAAAAAAAGATAGAAATCTGTTTTAAACTTGTGGCACATCTAGGCCACGTGACTTACTCCATGACTCCTCCCATTGCCTTGCGAATCTGTGAAGACATGAAGATTTAGTTGAGAATAAACATATCTAAACATTATCGTATTCTTGAGCATATTCTTCTCTGTCTACTGAATTACTTCCACGTCAACCCATTGTGGGTCAATGGTGCTACACATTTCTAGAAACCTTCTGTTCTGACATTGACAATTTGATGCTGTTATAGAATGTCCTTGATGTTGTTACTTCATGTTTTAATGTGGGTCTGCTTGAATCTCTGCTTCCTTCTCATCCTCTTGTCTGTACCCAGTATCAACGATGTAACAACAAACACCTTCTCCACGTGGCCAGCATATCCTTTTGTCTCTGTATAAACTTCAAGACTTGTTCTAGGTCGATTCTTGTGAGGTCTCATTTCTCTAAATCTGTCACTTCTAGTCACTTCAGCTGATGTACTCAAACATCTATTTATATTCATCAAATATTCTTGTACCAATGCAATGTATTGCAAGTCTGTCCAGCTCTGTTACAACAACACATCATTGGTCTATACATTTATTAAACTCAAAGGCAGTTCAGTGCTGATTTCAACATTGCTCTCACAACTTCTGCGCGGAGTTGGCACCAAACTGTTCTTGCCCTGCTAGACCTTTGGATCGTTAAGCTGCGTGGAGAGAAGTAACATGTTGCATGGGCAACAACTTGCATCTTTCTTTTATGCCCAATCTGGAGCCCTGGAGATGACACTCTATCTTCGACATCTTGATGTCGACAAGTTACCATCCACAACATGCATTCTTAAATGCGAACTAAGGATTATATCTTCATAGTAGATCTAATGGTCGGCTATTCATTCTTGCAAGAATAAAAACAAGATCCAAAATCAGACACATCACTACTAGAGACCTGTTATTTGCTGACGACGCAGCACTTGTCACGCAATGTCAGGAAGACTTGCAAAGCATGGTCCATTGTTTTACGCATGCCTGCAGAGACTTCGGTCAAACAATAATTGTGCAGAAAAATGACATACTCGGTCAGGACGTCGAAACAACACCTGCAATCACTATTGACAACTATAAACTTGATGTCCTGCAGTAGTATAACTACCTGAGGTCCATCATCAACGATAGACTATCTTTAGATACAGAAATTGACACCCGCATTGGTAAAGCTGCTATCACCTTCGCCCGTTTTTTAGGCGTGTTTGGCAAAACACCAAACTGACAATTAAAACAAAGGCCGCAGTGTACAATGCTTGCATCATTAGTAGCCTCCTGCATGACAATGAATGCAAGGCAGGAGACAAGGCTAAATGCGTTCCATATGCGACATCTGCGCTGTATTATTGGTATCACCTGGAAGGATAAATTGCCAAACGTGGAGGTCATGACTCTCATAGGCCTCCCGAACATCTACACGCTACTCAAACAACGTATATTACGCTGGTTTGGTTACGTACACAATATGAATGATGGTCGCATACCAAAAGATACACTATATGGACAACTGACAGATGGGAAAAGAACTAGGGACGCCCAAAACTTCGATTTGTAGACGTGTGTAAACGTGACATGAAGACTCTGAACATAAACCCAGCAGCTGGGAAGAGATAGCTGCAGACCTCAATTTTGGAAACACACTCTAAAGCTCCATCTCAAACAAGAAACATACAGATTTATAGAAAAAAAAAGAGAATACACGGCGAAAGAAATGAAACAATAACATTTCTATGGGGCTGAAAAATCCATAGTCAACTATGACTGACGAGGGCTACTACTACTACTACTACTACTACTACCACTACTACTACTACCACTACTACTACCACTACTACTACCACTACTACTACAACTACTACTACCACTACTGCTACTACTACAACTACCACTACTACTACTACCACTACTACTACCACTACTACTACCCCACTACTACTACTACTACTACTACCACTACTACTACCACTACTACTACTACTACCACTACTACTACTACTACTACTACTACCACTACTACTACCACTACTACTACTACTACCACTACTACTACTACTACTACTACTACTACTACCACTACTACTACCACTACTACTACTACTAACACTACTATTACTACTACTACTATTACTACTACCACTTCTACTACCACTACTACCACTACTACTACCACTACTACTACCTACTACTACTACCACTACTACTACACTACTACTACTACTACTACTACAACCACCACAACTACCACCACTACTACTACTACTACTACTACCACTACTACTACCACTACTACTACTACCACCACCACTACTACTACTACTACTACTTCCACTACCACTACTTATACTACTACTACTACCACTACTACATCTACATTTATTAACATCTCTAAGAAAGAAAATGAGCTCCTCAGAGAAGCTGTTCCTGACTTATCACTTTGAAGAGAGTCTTGAACGAAAAGACATTAGAGAAGAAAATGGGCCACCGATATCTGACCTATGATAAGAATGGTAAGTGTTTCATGGAAGTGAGAAAGGAATAATGCGATGTGCAGAAAGTGATGAGATCATAAACTCACAACCTTATTACTGGTTATTGTTATTGGTTATTGGTTATGGAAGGCCTCGGCATCACTGAAAACGAACTAAAATCCATAACTGCTCAACCGCCCGTGCCAGTGGAATCATCCAAATTACTACTCATTGCCCAAACAAAGAAAGGTAACTGTAGTCCCCATCGTAGCAGTCTCAGCACACGCCAAAAGACATAAGGCGAAACCGCGCAGAAAGTGAACACAGCCAACTGTTCCCTGTCATACGATATATCATCATTCATCGTAAACAATTGGAATATCGAAACATGATCAAAACGGATGACACACACAGCTCACGGTGTGCACAGAGCACTTAACTCAGTAGCTCCTGCAACAAGCCGGACTTGGAATATGAAGAAACTGCAACAAGGAACACTTTTCAGACACAGCTTTCAATGGTTTCCTGCCACCTATCCACCATATACCGGAATTTCACGTCCTCCCGAAAATGATGCTCGTCATATCACTGGTATCAGGTGGAAGTAGCATCGGTCTTTAGACATGTCATGAGATGGTGAAGAGCTCGAACAAAATCATCTAAGCCAACAATCAGTTACTGTCTGACATCTTGTGATGACTTACTCCAACAATCAGTTACTGTCTGACATCTTGTGATGACTTATTATAACAATCAGTTACTGTCTGACATCTTGTGATGACTTACTATAGCAATCAGTTACTGTCTGACATCTTGTGATGACTTACTCCAACAATCAGTTACTGTCTGACATCTTGTGATGACTTACTATAACAATCAGTTACTGTCTGACATCTTGTGATGACTTACTATAACAATCAGTTACTGTCTGACATCTTGTGATGACTTACTATAACAATCAGTTACTGTCTGACATCTTGTGATGACTTACTATAAAAATCAGTTACTGTCTGACATCTTGTGATGACTTACTATAACAATCAGTTAATGTCTGACATCTTGTGATGACTTACTATAACAATCAGTTACTGTCTGACATCTTGTGATGACTTACTATAACAATCAGTTACTCTCTGTCTCCCTGTTATGATCTATTTCAAACTTTTCTCTGTATTTTCTCTGGATATTCTGACTTATTTTCTGATGACCCCACACAGATCATGTGTGACATATTTGATTGACTTAACCAAACTTACTGAATGTCTTATCAAATTCTTTATGTGACCTTCACATCTCTCACTAGTGACAAATACTTGCTACCTCCAATGAATCACTCAAAAGAAAGTTTGTGAAACATTCCTCCCTCCCTCCTCCTTACAGTTTTATGAAATATATAGAGCCCCTCCCCCTCTCGCATACCCTTTCCGCTGTTGTCGCTCAACGTCCAGTAAAAATAATTTGATCCAATGAATGTTCAGAAGTAAAGGTAAAGTAAAGGTAAAGTACGAGACTTGAACCGGCGTCTTAGCACGCGAGTTTCCACTCATATGTGCTCGGCCGCCTATCTAGAAATGTTCGGAGATTTCTGTATAGTGCCGCCTCAAGCATCGAAACTCAGATGCGAAGCGACATTCCTCACCTTCCCAGGATAATATACCCTGGTACCCATTTCTGCCAACGGCTGGGTCGACCGTTCAGAAGTGTTTTTCATCAAACGTGCTCGGTGTGATTTCAGTTATTACAACGACCCTCTAACTAATACATCGACAGTCTGGTCTGTTGATGTTGGTTTCGAGCGATAATTTGCTGTTTCAAGTAGAGGCGTTATATTATTCTTCCATTTGATGTCAAACAAAACAAGTATGGACTTTAACATCGTTACAGACAGTGGAGGCAGCGTGCTCGTAATACTCTTGGCTTGCCAGGGCTACCGTGACGGGACTAGTGTTTGGACCATATCCAACTAACTTGGCTCGTCATCAGAGAGCTCTGAAAGAGGAACAATCCATGTACGGGATCTGAGTTTGAGGAAATATCAGAAGATGGTATACCCACATCAGTCCATCTATCGTCTTAGGTTCCTAATAATTGTATCTTCTACTTACAGTTTCATCAGCTCAGGAAAGATAAGGGCTGTCTCCATTAATGTCTATATAAGATGTGAACTATTTTAAATCAAAATTTAGTTACATAGCTCGAGATGGTAGCACTTACAGCTTTTGCTGCTAATAAAATCTAAAATAGAAGATACGCGATCGTAGCTTAGTTTATAGAACATTTCACTCAACATAATTATCTAATAGTGAATGAACAAGTACATGTAGCGTGGTCTGTGGAGTAGGCAACGTTGGATGTTATTACTGTCTGGTTTATTGTTGTCTGTGGGGTAGGCAAAGTTGGATGTTATTACTGTCTGGTTTATTGATGTTTGTGGAGTAGGCAACGTTGGATGTTATTACTGTCTGGTTTATTGATGTCTGTGGGGTAGGCAAAGTTGGATGTTATTACTGTCTGGTTTATTGATGTTTGAGGAGTAGACAACAGTGGATGTTATTACTGTCTGGTTTATTGATGTCTGTGGAGTAGACAACAGTGGATGTTATTACTGTCTGGTTATTGATGTCTGTGGGGTAGGCAAAGTTGGATGTTATTACTGTCTGGTTTATTGTTGTCTGTGGGGTAGGCAAAGTTGGATGTTATTACTGTCTGGTTTATTGATGTTTGTGGAGTAGGCAACGTTGGATGTTATTACTGTCTGGTTTATTGATGTCTGTGGGGTAGGCAAAGTTGGATGTTATTACTGTCTGGTTTATTGATGTCTGTGGGGTAGGCAAAGTTGGATGTTATTACTGTCTGGTTTATTGATGTCTGTGGGGTAGGCAAAGTTGGATGTATTACTGTCTGGTTTATTGATGTCTGAGGGGTAGGCAACGTTGGATGTTATTACTGTCTGGTTTATTGATGTCTGAGGGGTAGGCAACGTTGGATGTTATTACTGTCTGGTTTATTGATGTCTGTGGAGTAGACAACGGTGGATGTTATTACTGTCTGGTTTATTGATGTCTGTGGAGTAGACAACGGTGGATGTTATTACTGTCTGGTTTATTGATGTCTGTGGAGTAGACAACGTTGGATGTTATTACTGTCTGGTTTATTGATGTCTGTGAGTAGACAACGGTGGATGTTATTACTGTCTGGTTTATTGATGTTTGTGGAGTAGACAACGGTGGATGTTATTACTGCCTGGTTTATTGATGTCTGTGGAGTAGACAACGGTGGATGTTATTACTGCCTGGTTTATTGATGTCTGTGGAGTAGACAACGGTGGATGTTATTACTGCCTGGTTTATTGATGTCTGTGGAGTAGACAACGGTGGATGTTATTACTGTCTGGTTTATTGTATAATAATTACTATCCACCCTCTCTCTGAAAAAAAACCCATTTACTGCCCTCCTTCCACTTAAATGTTTTACTTTTGTCGTTTTGTCAGCAACCCAGAACTGATGACGAAACGTCGCCATTGCTATGGCAACGAGATAAACAACACTTTGAGTTGTATATTTTTAATGTGATAACGCTTTACGTACGCGTTTCTCAAACTGTTGTCCGCGGCCCCTAGGTGTGTGTGATGTCGTCTCAGCGGTCCTTGAAGGCTTGAAGAATAATGTGATCGTTGTAGCAAATGTAAAGAGAGGATGAGTGAATGAAAGCATGGGAGTCCGAGACAACAAAACGTATTCATTAGGGGTCCGCGGTATAGTAAATTTGGCAAACCTCTGCTTCATGTCATTCATTATTCCATATATTTGTTCTACAACGATGGTTCACATTATTTACCTCTTTCACTTTGTCCACCCCTTTAAAGTTTTTCTATCTAGAAACAATGAAAGTACAAATACATATATTAAAAGAGAGCATGAATACAGCGCTGTCCAACGTGGCTCTTCAACGTACGTTCCTTTCGCTACATTTTACTCAACAAGTTTGAACATTAATCTGAATTTAAATCAAATTGTAGAAGCTATATGTTTACTTTATTATTATTTGTATTTGTATTGTTTTTAGCATTATTATTACTACTGTTATTTGATAGTAGTATTGTTTATTATTATTTTGCGAGGGGAAGTCTATCGGTAAGTCACGCATTGCTTTAAAAATAAAAATAAAACTGATACGGCAAGAACTTTATAACGTGGTAAAAGTGAACAAACGTCGAGTACGAAACGTCATTATTAAGAGTGGTCTGGGGATAGAGAAAGAAAAGAGAAGATACTAAAGTTCGTGTCCTTGACAGTGGTTGGTAGGGATGTCACAATGAATTGGAAAATGATGTCCAGATAAACGATTATATGTTCCTTTGGACAACTACACGACGAGGCAATGGGTCCTCCCAGGCATGTCGGGTTGATGGATCTAAGGGAGCCTGTAGAAGGACGGCTTGCCTAAACCAATGGCTGGGATGATGAGACGAGATGCACTAGGAGAGAGAGGCGTTCCCCGTCACAAGCTACCGATGTGGTTGAGCGAAAGTCTTCATTGCTTCTGAGAGTGGAATCACTACGTCGAAGTTTACAAAACGTATTGTGAGATAATTGTTCAGAGCCTTTTTCATATGTGTAGGTCTTTACGCTAACCGCCACTGCATCTCCCTGATCGGCTGGTTTGATAACGATGTTCTCCCGACGGCGAACATTGGAAAGGACTCAAAATTCTGCAGGAATTAAATTACAGCCAGGGACCGGCGAGAGGGGAGGGAGGGGGGGTTGTTCGATGTTGAGTAAAATGGCATCTATATATAGGTCGAGATTCCTGAAGTGCCAGAACGCGGTGTCCAATTTGAGTCATTGACAATATCTCATGTCAGTCCAGCAATCGTAGCCTATTCGCCCTTGAGAATCGTCTTATAGACCATATGGGTTCACTGTTCCCACAAGGCATGAATATATCGCTTTCACCCATATACATGTTTTAATGTCTGCAAGTACACTTGTATACATGAACAATTATGTGTGTCTGTGGATATGTTACGTGGGAATATAAACGGACGCACGCATTTATGGATGTATGAACGCTTACGTTTATGAACATCTTTTCTGCATGTGCACACGTATAGTTACAGTTACACACACACACACACACAAAACATATATATATATATGTATGCATGTACATAGGTACGCGTGTGCATTGTTGTGTGTGTGTATGTGTGGATAGTTTGTAGCGTATGTAGTAACGTCGTATATCATGGAAATGCTATTTTGTGCGTGGATATAGGTATGGGAATTCACATTCAAACATACGTTTCTAGCACTAGCATAGTCCAGGAACCAGTACTCACCTTCCTATATTTGTAGAATTCTTCACATATATTTTATACCTGCTTCTGCTCCGTTAGTTGTTTGAATTCAGTTCAGTCGGTGTTTGATCAAGCTCCGGACTATAGGCAAGTGGCTTATTTATTTTCTTTTTAGATAGTCTAGCATATTTCACCATGTAGTTAGACACACACACTCTCTCTCTCTCTCTCTCTCTCTCTCTTTCTCTCTCAATATGTAATATATGACACTTTTCGTCTTGTCAGGCAGTCTAGTGGGGGCTATTGTGTATTTTGTTGAACAGTTTCTCTCGTGGGCTAATGCTACCAATGTTTGACAAACACACACAGCCAAAATGACCACATCAGGCCCACTGATATACAGGTTATTAAATCCTTTTTTATTAATGTATATATATATATATATGTGTGTGATATAATATATATATATATATATATATATACATATTATATATATATATATATATATATACATATATATATATATAGCGTTGTTGTTGATTGTTTCAGCTAAAGAGCTACTAAGACAAATTGTCCTTCTGTTTTTGTTTTGTTCCTCAACTGCGTAACGCTGAACCCATATACCTTTTCATATTTTTAATGTGTCATTTTTATCACCAGCTATACATCAGCTTCACATTTTCCTGTCTTTACCACTTTGTTTGTACCCTATTTCATTTCAGTAGTTACTTTGTTACTAGGCTATTGCTATACAAATGAAGCCCAGTGACTCTACCGAACGAATCTTAAAGTTGGACGTTGCGACCACCTAAAACATCATAAAGTGGGATATTGCCACCACCTAAAACATCATAAAGTTGGATGTTGCTACCATCTAAGACATCATAAAGTTGGTCGTTGCTACTACTTAGGTACCTTTCGAAGCTACCAGCTAAATTTTTCTGCAAACCAGATCACGTGGTGACTTATTTTTTAAATTCTATTGTAATATTATTATCACAACGGTAACTTTGATATTCACCTCGTAATATTATTATCACAACAGTAACTTTGATATTCACCTCGTAATATTATTATCACAACAGTAACTTTGATATTCACCTCGTAATATTATTATCACAACAATAACTTTGATATTCACCTCGTAATATTATTATCACAACAGTAACTTTGATATTCACCTCGTAATATTATTATCACATGGTAACTTTGATATTCACCTCGTAATATTATTATCACAACGTAACTTTGATATTCACCTCGTAATATTATTATCACAACAGTAACATTGATATTCACCTCGTAATATTATTATCACAACAATAACTTTGATATTCACCTCGTAATATTATTATCACAACAGTAACTTTGATATTCACCTCGTAATATATTATCACAATGGTAACTTTGATATTCACCTCGTAATATTATTATCACAACAGTAACTTTGATATTCACCTCGTAATATTATTATCACAACAGTAACATTGATATTCACCTCGTAATATTATTATCACAACAGTAACTTGACGTCTCCACGGTAATTAGATGCGCCCCAATATATAAACACGTTGGGCAGCGATGATGTGGAGTATCAAAAACATAGTCAATACTCGATGATTCTCAATAGATCGTTGAGATAATGAAAGTCTCTAGACGTGTGTATTGTGTGGTTCTAGTGTACAGAAAGTTGTTGGGTTCAAGTCACAATATTTACCACAACCCTACCAGAAACCGTTGAATGTCGTCATCGTACTGGCTGGGACCTCAATCCTTCCTGTACTTGAGCAGATCAAATGATCTGGGATTGTGTAGTTTTAATATACAGAGCTCGTAAACCTTCAGTTGAAGATGGGCGTCATAATCTTTTAATCATTCTTTGACAGACAACCATGGCCTGAACTAGTCTGGTCCTACCCTGCCTTGAACATCAAACAGTTCATCATTATTCCCAGGTGTGTAAACTGGTGTAACCTGTTTTGTTACTCCCAGTTTTACCACAATTCTGCATCTGAAAGAAAATTCATTTTTGACGTTTTTGACAAAATCAGAGTTTTTATGTAGAGCCAATATTGACAGACGGAAGTCAATTTCTGGACATGAATAATAACCTATGGAGTGTGGTTGTACATAAGAATATTCAGACTACCACAAACAGCTAACACAGAGTAACGAATATGGTCTAAGGTTGAACAAAGTAAATGTGTTTACCAACATCAGGAGAACAGATTCACACATTTCCTAGAAGAAATATTAAGAAGGGAACAGTTGGGTTATCGTAACAACGTGAACAAGGAAACTGTCTTAAGATGGAGTGAGAGACAAGAATAAAAGATACCAAATAGTTTATGAGTTTTGTTTGGTAGGAAATTAATAACGGTAATAGTAAACAAATTTGTAGAGATACAAAGTTGTGTGGAGACATGATCACCTACATCAGTAGACGCTGTACTTGTTGAAAACTTCTACGTATCTCCTCTCATGGTCATGTCTTAATAAAGTTTGCAGGACAGTCAAATGTTCAGTAGAACGCAGAGATCATTCACTTGAAGGAATAGAATATAAAGCGGCCAAACCTTTAAGGATAAATATATTCGGTAACGGGTGGATTTATAGCCAAGCGTGTTGTATTTGTTGTTATTTCGTTGACACAGAGGACAATCCTCACTTCCTGATTGTGATGACATGGAGCGATTTAAGAGCATGTCAGCAAACAGAGCGGTTAGGGAAGTATTTGTTGAAGATATGAGCTACACAGGGAGTTTGAAGGAGAATTCTAAAACATATTACATACCCTCTTTCGTTCTTTAGACCAATCGACATCCTAAGGTTAGAAATGGATTTATAAAAATAACAAATTGATCTCACCGCATCTATTTATCTTGAGTATTACTTTATATTGTCAACACAACGCTGCGCAACTCTTCACAATTTAATAAAAACGTATCAGACTTTCTTGTAATTCGTTTAACACATTGGTTCTTTGGTTATAGAGGCCCCGGTATCACTGCAAAAGAATTAATTCCATAATTGCTCAACCGCCCGTGCCAGTGGAATCATCCAATTACTAACTAATCTTCCAAGCAAGAAAGGTAGCTGTAGTCCCCATCATAGCAGTCTCAGCACACGCCAAAAGACATAAGGCGAAACCGAACAAAAAGTGAACACAGCCAACTGTTCCCTGCCATACGATACCATAATTCATCGTAAGCAATTGGAATATCGAAACATGATCAAAACGGATGAAACCACAGCTCACGTGTGTGGACAGAGCACTTATCTCAGTAGCTCCTGCAACAAGCCGGACTTGGAATATGAGGAAACTGCAACAAGGAACACTTTCATACATAGCCTTCAATGGTTCCTGCCGCCTATCCACCATATTGACCGAAGTTCACGTCGCCCTGAAAATGATGAACGTCATATTTTTTTAAAAATGTATAGCGCTTAATGATGTTAGGACATCGATTTTGACTCCAACTCCGAACATATAAAACACAGTCGTCCGATTAACCCCATCGCACATCAAACAACGGACCGTAGGAATTAGCGTATGGCCGGTTTAGGGATATACGATGAGACATTATGATGAAGTAACTCACACAACAATGGCTGCGCCCATAGATTCCTGATTACTCTAGTGAATGCAGCCTACAACGAATGAAACACGGTGCAAATTCCCTAAAGAGATAAAACTTCGGCTGACTTCACGGAGCAATCCACATTAATGAGTTTTAACATGTAAATGACTTGCATCAAACAATTCCAACAACGGTAATTGAACAGCACTCAATGTGACGTAAACAACATTCTAACACATTCATCTCAGGAGTCATTATTGTTGTTATTGTTTAGGGTCGAAGACGACATTGGTAGCACAACGTTGGGATGACGGTTGTATTGTAGAGTACCCGTTTCGTCTCTAGAGTTATTTCCTTCTTGGACAGGAGTATCGATATTTGTCCGATGATTTGCCTAGCTTTGTTGCATTTTTAGTTTATTTCTGCAACGTGGTAATTGACGTTTGTCACTAGACGCCCTAGATATTTAAATTCCTCGACAATAACACCTTAGAATGGAGCGACATGTACAACTCTGCCCGTTTATCTTCAAATAACTTCCTGTGGATGTGGGAGCAATATTTTGTTGTTTTGATAGAAAATACGATTTCAATAATGGATGATTTTTTGGGAGCGTGTCAACATCAGAGAAGAGAGTCAATCATCTCACTTTGGTTCCACATGGAAGCCCTTCATATTACAACAAAGTCTCAACTTTCAACTCTTCTATTATCACTGCTCATATATGGAAGATGTTAAATAAGTTTAGTACAAGTGTTCTATGTCAACACTCTGACAATCACCACCATGTTCGCTAAAATTATGGAGAATGTGAGCAACACCGATAACTTGTTGATTTAATGTTTTCCTAGATTCGAAACAAATGGCTCCAAGTAATTCTTCGAAATCCTCCAAAATGTCCCTGTCCTTGTAATAGAAACTATTTATTCAACTTCGTAGCAAGATACAATCTGATCATCAGAAGCGAAATCCGGGAGCAATGTTTCAACCTTTTGCTTCTTGACAATCTATGGGAAGTGGGTCGCCGAGGTCATGATTCCCAAGCGTTTACCTCCTGATGTATCGCACTCTAAACCTTACAACAAATTATTCGGAATAAATAACTACACTAACACTACGCAGCACTTCTGGTCGAAAAACTACGATCTCTACCCGGTGGTATACTAACATGTTATAGCTTTACCAGTACATTATATCTATAGCTTGTTTCATAACTGGTGCCCACTTTTAAAATCGATAGTTTTTTAACCGCTTGTTGTAAGTTGTTCAAAATTTGCATGTGAAGTTATAATGCTTAGAACCCAACAGGGAATTAATTTCATTTAAAAAAAACATTTGGTTATTATTGTTGCTTATTTGATTTATATAAATTTATAACGACCCATTGATGTAGTCAAAACTTAATGTTTACAGTATTTTAAGTTAAAAATAGCGAGTAAAAATCCATACACGGTAAAATTGACGTGTTTGCACGCTTTTACCGTGGTTTTTTGACACAATTAGACACTTGTAAAAAACACGAGAAATTGTGTGTTCCATTTCCGTTCATTCATAGGTAGAGCCGTGGAACGATAACATTTATAATGAGTCTTAAAATGAAATTCTACAGTTTACAAAACATCGCAATAAAAATGTATGACTATTTTGCAAAGAGGACAATTTTTCATTCTTTAGAAAACCCCGAGAATAGGACAAGACACATTTTGGATTTATCTAAACGGTCATTTAATCGCTGGATTCAAGCAGGTGACCGTCAATGTTCAAAATATACAAAATCACAAGGAAGAGCAAAAATGTTGGATAATTTCGACAGTGAACTTATTAGAAGTGAAATTCGCAAAATTTTGGGTATGAATGAAACTGTTACAATAAGAAAATTAAAAGTATCGCTGAAAAGAACAACAGTATTGAAATATCAAAGTCTACAGTATGGAGGAATGTGAGAGCTGAGGGTTTACATTCAGAAAGTATGCCAATGGACGAAACATCATCTGTGTGAAGCCACATATAGTAATCATGAGAAGCAGGTACTTACGTGAAGTAAAAGAGGTGCGCAAGCAGGTTATGATATTGTGTACTTGGATGAAACATAGATCAATGCTCACCACACTAACCAAAGGGAATGACAGTCATCAGATGGAAAGATTAAGAGATTAATACCTAGCGCAAAGGACTAAAGATCTAAATACAGACAGAGACATCAACAAAATAGTTGATGAATTCAGTAGACTAATAATACAAGCTGCCAGTGAAACAATACCCAGAGGGGCACGGAAACACTACAAACCATACTGGAATAGTGAACTAGAGCAACTGCACAATGACATGGAAACATCTCGAAAACAAGCAGAAAATAACCCCTGCCAGGAACACCACAATAACTATCAGCATGCTAAAGCCAAATTTCAATGGGCTAAACTACAAGCCAGACGGAGAAGTTGGAAAGAGAAAACAGAGTACATGAATCTAGAACGAGACACAAGAAAAGTGTGGAAGCTTGTAAAACAGCTGAATGATGAGGGTACAGAAGGAACACAAAAATTACACTGAAGAAGGATGGAAACATTCTAACAGGTAAACATGCAGCAAATCACTTTGCAGACTCCTTTGCAAATGACAACAATATTGAAATTAGCCTAGAGAAACGTCAAGAGACCCGTCTAAAACAACAAAATGCAAGACAAGAAGAGACTGCACATGAAGTCATGGAAATACCCATTACACAAAGAGAGCTAGAGCTGGCAATATCCAAATTAAAAATGAAAAAGTCACCAGGTAGTGATGGAGTGTCTAATGAAATGATTAAGAACTTGGGAACTGCAGCTAAAGCAAAACTACTGCAGATCTACAACATTTGCTGGATCACAGGTAAAGTGCCACAGGCATGGAGAGAAGCAATTATGATACCATTACTAAAGCCAGGAAAAGATGGTTCAATGACATCCAGCTATAGACCAATCAGCCTTACAAGCTGTTTGTGTAAAACAATGGAACGTATAATCAATCTCAGACTGCAGTGGTACCTGGAAAGTGAAAATCTCCTTGTCCCACAACAAGCAGGCTTTAGACAGTGTTACTCTACCGAAGATCAGGCAACCTATCTTTCCCAGGAAATTGAGGATGCGTTTCAAGAAAAGAAACTGGTACTAGCAGCATGGATAGACCTAAAGAAAGCATTTGATAAGGTATGGAAGGAAGGGCTTTTGAAGAAACTGAGAAATTATGGAGTAAATGGCAGGATGTACAAATGGGTCAAAGCATACCTGCATAACAGGAGAGCCAGAGTGCAACTGGATGGTCTTAAGAGTAAGAAGGTCTTACTGCGCCAGGGCGTTCCACAGGGAGGGGTACTATCTCCAACACTTTTTCTGATCTACATCAATGACCTAGTTACTGAACTACCACATGGTATCAAAGTGGCAATGTATGCAGATGACTTGGTAATGTGGTGCACAGAGGAGTATGCAACAGTGGCCTCCAAATTGTTACAAAGAGCTATGAATGCACTGAATTCATGGACAAATAGATGGTGTATCAGCATCAATACAGACAAATGCAGTACTACACTTTTCACTCTTTCCCCAAAACAAAAAGCAGGAGCCATCTATATAAACAATGAGCCTGTGAAAGAAGACATACAGGCTACGTATCTCGGAGTTACATTTGATAACAAACTATCTTGGAAACAGCAGATAAATAAGGCAACCCAAAAAGCAAGGAGAAAATTGGCTATTCTAAGAAAGCTGTGTGGAACTACGTGGGGTGCGAGTGGGAAAATACTCAGTAAAGTTTACCAACAGAGTATACGCCCACATTTAGAATATGGATCATCTGCATGGTGTTCAGCATCAAACACCACACTTCAAGAACTGGATAAAGTACAAAACCAGGCACTTAGGGTCATCACAGGAGCAATGAAATCAACACCAATATTAGAGATGGAGAAATTGTGGAGGATACCAGCACTGAGAGAACGGAGGGACACAAAGGTGCTGATACAGGCAGAAAAATTTGCTTGCATGCCGAGACATCCAATGAAGGACCGATTCCAAAATCTTGCATTGGGACGACTTAAGAGAAGCAGTTTTATCCACCAAGCCAAGCGTATTAGTAGACAAACACCAGACATGCCAAGAGCTGTTAACCCCCTACTGCCCATACCAGAACAGACTCCCTGGACAGAGGAATCTGGATTATCAGTTCAAATACGGACAGAAGTGAAAGGAATAGTTGATAAAGAGGAACAGAATAGTCTACAGCGAAAAACAATAACTCTCAGTTTCCTGGATGAAGAATACCACAAGACCTATGGATTCGTGTGTATACAGATGGATCAGCACAGAATGCAGTAAAAAATGGGGGAGCAGGTGCATATATAGAATACCCAAATAACACTAGGGATATGAATAAAATAGCAACAGGGAAATATTGTCACAATTATGATGCAGAAATACAAGCAATAAAGTTAGCAATAGAAAAACTGCTGAACATAATCTTAGCCCGCAGCCTGTAGTGTTTTTGACAGATGCAAGATCAGTACTCCAGGCACTACAATCCAGAAAATTACCACATCTGCAGACCTTATTGACTGAACTCTGCAAGCACCACAGGGTTGCCCTGCAGTGGATCCCATCTCACTGTGGAATACCAGGAAATGAGAAAGCAGATCAGTTGGCAAAGGAAGGTTCAACAGGCACACAACTAGATACACCTGTTACATACCATCATAAGAAACAGATAATCAAATCAATCAGAGGACCACAAGCCCCAAATCAGGATGCCTTTATAATATGAATAGATATGAACAAGTTATCATTATACGTCTCAGAACAGGACACAATCGACTCCATAGTCACATGTATACAAAATTCAAGATCGGCACCTCAACTACTTGTACATGTGGACAGGCGCCCCAGACTGCTGAACACATACTTCAAGACTGCACTGAATATAGTAGACTGAGGAAAATCCATTGGCCCATAGATACAACACTACAGACAAAACTATATGGGCCACTGCAAGAATTACAAAAGACAGTAACATTTATACAGGAAACGACATTGCAGATATAGACAATGCTTCAGGCGAACGAAAGATAGATAGATCAGATGGAAAGATTAAGAGATTAATACCTAGCAGCAAAGGACAGCGCTTGATAATTGCTCATGCAGGTAGTCGACAACATGGACTAATACAGAATGCAGAGCTCATTTTTCTTTCAAAATCCATAGACAATCGGGATTATCACTCTGAGATGAATGGTCACATATTCAGTCATTGGATTGAAAATTCTGTTCTCCCATCACTAGATCGACCATCTTGCCTAATAATGGACAATGCAGCGTACCACAACATTGTTGCACTTGAAGATAAAGTCCCGACGTCATCCAGTACAAAGATGCTATTAAGATATGGCTCACAAAGGAGCAAATACAATTTAATAACATGTACTTAAAACCTGAATTAATATCTCTAGTAAAGCAAAAACAAAGGACAACGATTTTTCAATTAGATAAGATTATCCAAGAGCACGGTCATATAAGTTTGAGGCTGCCACCTTACCATGCTCATTTAAATCCAATAGAACTAATCCGGGCAAAATTAAAAGGACAAGTGGCAGATGAAAACACAACATTCAAAATATGCGATGTAAAGACTCTTGCTAATCTCGCTTTATTAAATATAGACAAAGATTATTGGGCTAAATGTGAAGACCACGTCTGAAAAGAGGTAGAGGAATATTGGAAAAATGATGGTTTGTGGAATGTTCAACCCCAAACAGTTATTAATCTTTTAGACTCATCTGATTCAGGATGAAATTATATAGCCCCCACAATGTTGGCCCCTATATTACCTTAAATTAGTTCAACAAACGGTCCTTATCAGGACCACACAACTATGAAATTGGACATACAGATATACCTTGATATTATCGTCCGTCCTCGAACTGAGAAGACAATAATTCTCCTGGTGTTTTGTCTTATTAGGTTATTTCCCCATTACGACCACGCCTTTACCTAGTGAAAATTAATCATATACCAGCAACTACGGTAATTTCTATATTTAGGGGTTCACAATTTACAATTTTGACAAACATCAAAGAAATTCGCCGCTTTAAGAAAACTGCAGCTGCAAGATATTTGTTAAATATACATTTAAAGGGTCTTTTGCATTCTAATAACATTTGGAAAATGTCAACAGTTTTAACAAACGATTACTGAGTAATAGCGTTTTGAAGTTGGGCACGTGATTTGAAACGAGCTATAGAATGATTTGTGTACTTCAAAGGAAGGAGAGCCAGTGTGGTCTTAGGCTGTCATAGTTGTACTTTTATCAAGTAAATTCGACTGTATGAACTTACAACGGTGTAGGCAAATTGAAACATATAAATATGTGTAGCGGAACATAGCCCTCAAAATCAATCCATCTGGTAACCTTAGATAAATAATTAGTTAACTGCTCACATTTGTTCTTTATCATCTGACATGAATATGTCGGTTCAGAAAACTTACCTTTCTCTCCTTTAACGAAAAGAGATCATCTGATTGTGTTTCCTAAAAAAAAAAACCACAAGTTATTGAGCAATTGAGTTATTGAATTATTTGCGGATCATCATCATTGCATACCGAACATGTCTATAGGTGCACAGATCCCCCCCCCCCCCCCCTCAGCAAGTCTCACAGTGTCCAGTGACTGACGACTCCAGTTCTATGTTGGTTGATAAGTTTTCTTATACGGCCACTAAGTTTCTCATTTCTTGCTGTGCCCATCTTAACTCCTATTTCCATCATTCGAGGAAGTGACGTGGATTTGTGTTTGTCAAAGTCCTGTGCTCTTCCCACATCTCCGAGGGCATTGATGATGTCCGCCCGATCCATTGGTTGCCCGTCCTCAACGACAGCGCAGCTAGCCAACCTATCCGATCTTTCATTTCCCCGTACTCCCGCATGTCCAGGGACATAGACAAAGGTGACTTTACATATTTTGGACTTCTGCAATGACTCTATCCATTGCATGCGTACATAACCCGCCTCCACTTTTTTATCATGCTCATCGAATCACTCAGTATACATGCGTGGGTGTAGTCTTGTGACTCTAACCATTTTAATTCCTTGGTCACTGCTATCACCTCCATCGTCATGCTACTCGTGGTCACGACGTATGCACCACTGTCTTCTTTGACTATTCTGCCTGCCGAGCGTGCTGTAAATGCCCATGTACTTCTTTGGCGTCGACTTACAGATCCGTCTGTATAGATGACTGCATCTTTCTCATCGGTGTTATCGCAGATGAGACCGTTAACCTCAGCATTAACCACGACCGAGTTCTGTTCCCTACTTTTCCTGTCGAGTGTGACAATACACGAGAATATCCCCTTGAATGACATAGCCACCGGTATCCACTCCTCACCAACGCTAATATTGGTAAGCCCACAGACCTGTTTGATGACATCTTCTGATCGGCCCACCCATGATTTACCTCTTTTTAGCCAGGCACCTTTCCCAATGTTGAGCACGTGGTGCAATGGATGCCATTTATCTGTACTAATCTTCAGGTATGCTTGTGCTCTCTAGATCTTGATTCTGGCATCCATGGTTGAAAAGTCAAGAAGATACATCATTGCTACACAGGGAGCGTCCCTTGTACATCCCAAGATAATGCGCATGGCTTCATTTTGTATTTTCTTCAGCCTATCAATTTGATTCGTTTGCAATATACTCCATAAGTATAGATGATCAATAGTTAACAGTAACTGTATGTTTAAGATCACAAGTAGAGATGATCACGCAACAATAGCCGTGTGTTTACATGTAGAGTGTCATCAATGCAGACGATTACACACATAGAAAGTTAGGTGTAGAATTATTAATATCCGTTGAGTTTTAAAGTTGTGAAGAGATATGGCTATCTACACCAACGACAGGGTAACATTGTTAGTAAGCTATCATCTTTCCATGATGAAACATCCCAACGTGCTACTAATGACTCATTAAATGATATGTTGATACTACATCTACACATTTGTTAGAATCAACATCTTTACACACCAGACGGACACATTGGTGGTTCGACATCCCCAAGAGAAAATCTCTCTAGAAAATTCTAGGAGAACCCTGGCCCACATGCACGAACTCCGTAGCGCGGCCTGGACCCACACAACTGTCTTCCTACTGCTACATTGATAGAGTTGTATCCAACGGCTGCTCTACCTGTGATATACTACCAAACGATATGGTTTTATTTCCCCATCTACAACTGTCTTCCTACAGTTACATTGATAGATTTGTAGCCAACGGCTGCTCTACCTGTGCTATGCTACCAAACGATATGGTTTTATTTCCCCATCTACAGCTATCTTCCTACTGCTACATTGATAGAGTTGTAGCGGACTGCTGCTCTACGTGTGCTATGCTACCAAACGATATGGTTTTATTTCCCATCTACAACTGTCTTCCTACTGCTACATTGATAGAGTTGTAGCCAACGGCTGCTATACCTGTGCTATGCTACCAAACGATATGGTTTTATTTCCCCATCTACAACTGTCTTCCTACTGCTACATTGATAGAGTTGTAGCCAACGGCTGCTCTACCTGTGATATACTACCAAACGATATGGTTTTATTTCCCCATCTACAGCTGTCTTCCTACTGCTACATTGATAGAGTTGTAGCCAACGGCTGCTCTACCTGTGCTATGCTACCAAACGATATGGTTTTATTTCCCCATCTACAACTGTCTTCCTACTGCTACATTGATAGAGTTGTAGCCAACGGCTGCTCTACCTGTGATATACTACCAAACGATATGGTTTTATTTCCCATCTACAGCTGTCTTCCTACTGCTACATTGATAGAGTTGTAGCCAACGGCTGCTCTACCTGTGATATACTACCAAACGATATGGTTTTATTTCCCCATTAACAGCTGTCTTCCTACTGCTACATTGATAGAGTTGTAGCCAACGGCTGCTATACCTGTGCTATGCTACCAAACTATATGGTTTTATTTCCCCATCTACAACTGTCTTCCTACAGTTACATTGATAGATTTGTAGCCAACGGCTGCTATACCTGTGCTATGCTACCAAACTATATGGTTTTATTTCCCCATCTACAACTGTCTGCCTATAACAGATAGACCTACCTGTAGCCAACGACTGTCCTAGTTCTCCTCTACCACCAGCTGATCTCATGTTACTCTCCATCTGCACCATCTATTTGATCCAGTTATAACCAACCAATGATAATATTCAACACAACGTTAAACTATTAACTGTAACACATCGACATGTTAAGGTTTATTATTCTCATACACTTTGTTCTAGACAACTTACTCGTTCTATTTCTGACAACTTCTGCACGCACTAAGAAGATATACAAGTTTGGTTTAAAATAAAAAGGTACAACTCAAACAGCAGCAACTGAATATCATTATTATCGAATATTATTTGCTCGATACAATAACAGGACAGAACTACGTGGTGCGCACATTGGGTTACAAGAGGAAATGTGACTCTAGAAAAAAATTATTGGGAGTGCACGTTGGGCTACAGGACCAACCACAGAACGGTGGACCACTGGATGAAGAACTATTTGATGTGCATGGGAGCTACACAAGAATTGCGACACAAAGAAGAACTTGATGTACATAAATTTGACGTACGACGCTACGGCTTGTGAAGCAAATAAAAGAACAGCAGCTTCAACAACGGGAGCAGGCCAGAAATGCTCGCCAAATGGGCCGCCAGCAGCAGCAAATATAGCATGTTTATACTGTCCTAAGTTACTTGGTGGATTTAATTTCATCGGGAGACGCGTTAGGAACAAAATAAATTCAGAAATTATGGACGAGAAATGTGGATTTGTAGAAGGAAAAAAATGCATTAATAGTGCAATAAACATACTGAGATCATTGATAGAAAGAGCTATAAAGATAATCAAAGATTTATTTATACTTGTGCTTCATATGCTACACACAAATATTTGGCAAAGTAAAGCATGTGGAAATAACCAGTACGCTGGAGATATTAAACATTGATGACAAGGATCTGAGAGTAGTTAAAAAACATGAATTGGCAAATCACACAAGCCATAAGAATTAGACACCAAATAGGACAGTCCCACTATATAAAACAATGCGTCAGAGAAGGCTGTGTTCTGTCGCCGGATTTGTTTTAACTTTACGGCGAACATATTATACGATCAATAGTAGGCAAGAAAGGAACTGAAGTCAACGGTCACAACGTCAACAATCTGCGATATGCAGATGACACAGTCTTAATAGCAGAGACGGAGAATGAATCACAAGAAATGATAGAGATAATAGTGATAAAAAACAACAACATAAGTCAAAGTCTGAATAGCAAGAAAGCAAAAGTAATGGTCATATCGAAGCAACAATCATCACCAGCATGTAACATAAAAATTAGCGGGAAAAATCTGATGGAAGTGTAGAGCGTCAAATACATGGGCACAATAATAACATCAGATGGAAGATGCACCCGAGCAATAAAAAACAGAATAGCTCAGGCCGAAATAGGATTTCAGAAACTGAAAAACATCTTATGTAACAAGTCTTTGTCAAGCGAGGTGAGGAGAGAGAGAGAGAGAGAGAGAGAGATAGAGAGAGAGAGAGAGTTCAGCGGTGCTACATAATGCCAATTCTGACTTGTGGAAGTGAATCATTGACAATTGACAAACAAGTGAAAGTACGATTTTAGAGGTTACAGAGATACGATTTCTCAGAGTAATATTGATAGTTCCCAGGGCAGCTACAAATACCAACAAGGAAATTGTCAATGAGACTAACAGAAAAAGACAGCTCATAAGAAAAATCAGAAAGAAATAATAAACATTTTTCGGGCACATGAGAAGAGGAAAGTTCCAATATTTGGTTACAACTTGCAAACTAGAGGGAAAGAGAGATCGCGGGCAACAAAGAGCAAAGATACCGGACAAGTTGGTGTCATGGCACGAAAAACAATCAAAGACAAATTTGATACGATGTACTGTGAATAGAGAACCGTGGAAGGACTTGATCGCCTACGCGAATCGGTATGGCACATGGTGATGTTATGATATGAACCCAGCTAGCTTGACAGTTTTACACTCGCACACAGACTAAACTAACAAGTGAATGGGCGAATAGAATCAGATCACGTGATGCTAGAAATGTTTCCTTGTTGCCTGTCTTTGTTAGTGCATCTTGTTTTTACCATTGTTTCTACATTGGAATCCGGCACTGGATGATGGTTGTTGTTTTCTTGGAGAAACTTATTTGTTTATTATTATTATTATTATTATTATTATTATTAGGATCATCGTCTCTATACACCTAACGGATCCAATGGTGCTTCGACATCCCCGAGAGAAAGTCTCTCTAGAAAATTCTGGGAGAACCATGACCCACATGCACGAACTCTGTAGCACAGCCTGGGAACCACCGTGTGGCTAGTTCTGATGTTGACAATTTTGCCCGGACAGTAGCTAAATCAAACTGTTTGACCAACCATTTTTTTTTAAATTTTAACTGCCATTTGTTTTTTTTTACATGCGCAAGTGTAGACGGGACCTCCTGATTATTGCCCTTTTCGGAGAGGACCAGACATCGGATCTCACCACCTCCGCGATCAGAGGAGGGCAACGCCACGAAGAAACTAACGATTCAATGTTTTATTTTTTCTTCTAATTTTTCATTTTAAAATTAATAATTAGTGTATTTGTGAGGTTGCCATTCCTTTATCTGGTAGTGTTTCTCGAGCACTTTCCTTTATCTGGTAGTATTTCTCGAGCTCTATCCTTTATCTGGTAGTATTTCTCGAGCTCTTTCCATTATCTGGTAGTGTTTCTCGAGCTCTTTCCTTTATTGGTAGTATTTCTCGAGCTCTTTCCATTATCTGGTAGTATTTCTCGAGCTCTTTCCATTATCTGGTAGTGTTTCTCGAGCTCTTTCCATTATCTGGTAGTGTTTCTCGAGCTCTTTCCATTATCTGGTAGTGTTTCTCGAGCTCTATCCTTTATCTGGTAGTATTTCTCGAGCTCTTTCCATTATCTGGTAGTGTTTCTCGAGCTCTTTCCTTTATCTGGTAGTGTTTCTCGAGCTCTTTCCTTTATCTGGTAGTGTTTCTCGAGCTCTTTCCTTTATCTGGTAGTGTTTCTCGAGCTCTTTCCTTTATCTGGTAGTGTTTCTCGAGCTCTTTCCATTATCTGGTAGTGTTTCTCGAGCTCTATCCTTTATCTGGTAGTATTTCTCGAGCTCTATCCTTCTCTTTTCTTTCCATCCAATTATTCTTATTCTTCTTTAAATCGACATTTCAATGACTGCAATTTTCTCTTCTATTTTCTTATCTAATGTCATGTTTCTGCACCATACAGGAATGTTAAGAAGATATAATATTTTGCCTTTCTTAGCTTTAGCCCTGCTGTTATTTGTTTTGATGTTAGTATATTTTCATGACATTAAAATTACTGTTTACTATTCCTATTTTTTCTTTATTTCAGTTGTACATTTTCCATCACTGGTTATAGTATGTCCAAGGTAGTTGTAGTTCTGAACTGTCTCCAGGTTTATTCATCAATTTTGATATCCACTTGTAGGTTTTGAGTATTTTCTTTGTTTACCATCATAGTTTTTGTCTTTTCATATCTAATTCATTCTAGTCAGTCATATCTAATTCATTCTAGTCAGTCATATCTAATTCATTCTAGTCAGTCATATCTAATTCATTCTAGTCAGTCATATCTAATTCATTCTAGTCAGTCATATCTAATTCATTCTAGTCAGTCATATCTAATTCATTCTAGTCAGTCATATCTAATTCATTCTAGTCAGTCATATCTAATTCATTCTAGTCAGTCATATCTAATTCATTCTAGTCAGTCATATCTAATTCATTCTAGTCAGTCATATCTAATTCATTCTAGTCAGTCATATCTAATTCATTCTAGTCAGTCATATCTAATTCATTCTAGTCAGTCATATCTAATTCATTCTAGTCAGTCATATCTAATTCATTCTAGTCAGTCATATCTAATTCATTCTAGTCAGTCATATCTAATTCATTCTAGTCAGTCATATCTAATTCATTCTAGTCAGTCATATCTAATTCATTCTAGTCAGTCATATCTAATTCATTCTAGTCAGTCATATCTAATTCATTCTAGTCAGTCATATCTAATTCATTCTAGTCAGTCATATCTAATTCATTCTAGTCAGTCATATCTAATTCATTCTAGTCAGTCATATCTAATTCATTCTAGTCAGTCATATCTAATTCATTCTAGTCAGTCATATCTAATTCATTCTAGTCAGTCATATCTAATTCATTCTAGTCAGTCATATCTAATTCATTCTAGTCAGTCATATCTAATTCATTCTAGTCAGTCATATCTAATTCATTCTAGTCAGTCATATCTAATTCATTCTAGTCAGTCATATCTAATTCATTCTAGTCAGTCATATCTAATTCATTCTAGTCAGTCATATCTAATTCATTCTAGTCAGTCATATCTAATTCATTCTAGTCAGTCATATCTAATTCATTCTAGTCAGTCATATCTAATTCATTCTAGTCAGTCATATCTAATTCATTCTAGTCAGTCATATCTAATTCATTCTAGTCAGTCATATCTAATTCATTCTAGTCAGTCATATCTAATTCATTCTAGTCAGTCATATCTAATTCATTCTAGTCAGTCATATCTAATTCATTCTAGTCAGTCATATCTAATTCATTCTAGTCAGTCATATCTAATTCATTCTAGTCAGTCATATCTAATTCATTCTAGTCAGTCATATCTAATTCATATTTTTTCTTGTCACGTTTATTTCATTAAGTAGTTGTAGATCTATAGGATTTTCTGCTAGTAGAACAGTATCATCAGCATATCTTAGGTTATTGATTATATTTCCATTAATGTTTAGGCCTGGCATCTCTATGATGTTTTAAAGATTTGCTCAGTGAATAGATTGAACAAGCTGGGTGATATGATGCATACCTGTCTTACTCCTCCTTTTATATCAATGGTGTAGAGTTCTCTTTGTTATATTTTATTATTTCTGTTTGCTCCCAGTATAAATTACATCTTAGTCGTATGTCCGTGTCATCTAGATGTATATCTTTTAGGCATTGTATAAGTTGTTTATGGTGTATTCTATAAAGCGCTTTGGTGTAGTCTATGAAGGAAAATTGAGGGACGAAGAGATGAAAGCAAAGAGAAAAGATACCAGACAGCTTAAGAGAATGGCTTAGCAGAAGGTCAAGAACAGAAATGATAAATATGTGATCACCTACGCCAGCAGGCACGGTACTGGATGATGATGATGAATGATTGTATGTCATAAAAATATTATTTCTATGTTGTGCAACATTCCCTCTATAGTTTGATATGTGATGTTTTATTTATAAAGTACAATGTAACATAATTGTAACAATAAAAATATCGTGTAGTTCATCAATCTAAATCAGATAATTAAGGCAAACCAGCAAAACAATCAGCAAGGAAAAGATGATGTACCTTTATTTGAATACTTTTTCATGTAAGTGATCTGCATTCTGAGAAAACAGCCCTGGGTATATTTACGCATATATTTATCTATCGACCTTTCGAGCCGTAGTCGACCCATAGGGCACAGACCCAGATACTCTTTATATTATCTACATTTTTATTCTAGCAGTTTTCAATCCTTGTAAAGATCTTCTATCAAATCTTGCCATTTGTCTGTTCTGTATAAGCAAATCTATAATATTGAAGAAGCTGATTCCTGCTGCTCTTGCCTCTCTGATCAATGTTCTTCTCAGAGTCTCTCTGGGCCGGCCTCTTTTTTCTCTTTCCTGTTGTTTCCCACGTGAAGGCTTGCTTTGTTATTCAGTTATTATCTCTCCTCATCACATGTCCAACATATGACCATCGTCTTTTCTTTATTACTGAAGATATCAGTGGTTGATTAGCGATTTCTCTAATTTCCACGTTTGTTTTGAATTCGTTCCATGCTATACCAAGTATTTTCCTTAGACATTTATTTTCGAATGCGTTCAACTTTGTTTCTATGTCTCTTGTTGTTTTCCAGCTTTCACACGTATACGTAAGGGTTGATAGTATGTTTTGATTTGAATAGTCTAAGTTTTGTGTTTGTGCTGATGAGTTTTGATTCCACAACTTTTCAAAGCTTCTGAAAGACATTGCTGCTTTAGCTATTCTGATTTCTTTACTTGTATCCCCTTCCCGATCAATGGGACTTCCAAGATAGATAAAGTGAACGATCTCTTCCACTGGTTTGTTTTCCATGTATATTCTGTCATATGTTGGAATTAAGCTTTTCATGACTTTAGTCTTTTCATGATTGATCTCAAGCCCAATTTTGTTGGCTATTGATGATAGTTCATTTGTGTTTTCCTGCATTGTTTTATCTGAATGCTGATGAGGACTATGTAATCAGCAAAGTCGAAGTCCTCCAAAATGGTCTCCTTGTATCCATTCGATGCATTTGTTACCAGTGCATCATTTCTTCATTTTGAAGTTCATAATTACTCCAAATAGCAAGGGCGATAAAATATATCCTTGTTTAAACCCCAGTTTCTATTGGAAAACATTCGCTCAGTCCTTCCTCTGTACGAACTGCACATGTGTAGCCGGCATACATATCTGTGACAATATTTATGATTTTTTTTATGGTAAGCCATACTGCCTCAGAGTTTTCCACAAAGAATCTCTATGAATGCTGTCGAATGCTTTTTTTTGCAGTCGATGAAATTAAGTACCAAAGTTTTTTTGCTTTTCAATGTGTTCCTCCAATATAAGTCGTAGAGTAAAAATGTGTTCAAGGCAGCTTCTCCCTTTTCTAAACCAGCATGTTCTTCACGCATTACTGTATCTATTGAATCCTTCATTCTATTCATGATGATTTTGCAGAATAATTTTGAGGCAACTGACAAATGTGTCACACCTCTTCAGCTGTTACAATATCTGAGATTGCCTTTTTTGGGATCTTAACAATGATCCTTTTTTTCCACTTATGAGGCGTCTTCTCTGTTTTCCAAATGATATTGAACATTTTATGGAGGTCTATTAAATTATGGCTATCAATTGCCTTGGGGATCTCAGCTGTTAACTTATCCTCGTCAGCAGCCTTGTTGTTGTCCATACGCTTTTAGGAGGTCTCAATTTTGCTCAAAGTGAAGTCATCTAAATTTACATCTAATTCTGCTGCTGATGTTTCAGCTTCAAAATCTATTAAACTGTGGGGTAGTGGACGGTTAAGAATTTCTTTGAAGTGTTCCGCCCAACGGGCTTTTATGTCTGCACTTGTTGTTAGCATTAATCCAGATTTGTCTAGAACTGGTGCTCCACTGGATGTATAGGTGTTTGTCAGCATCTTTTGTACTGTATAGAGAGTTCTGCTGTCTCCTGTAATTGCAGCTGTCTCTGCTTTCTCTGCCAAATTGTCTTTATAAGCTCTTGTATCGCTTCTTACCAAACTTTTTACTTTGTTGTCTAATTCTTTGTATGTTGCTCTTGCCAGGACCTTTCCAAGATATACGCATATATGTGTGCATATATTTATGAGTGCGTGTGTGTGTGGATGCGTACAACTATTTCTATTTGAACTGAAGATGTACACATGTGCCTGTATATGCGTACATCTATTTGTCAATGTGCTTCAGTTTTCTCTGATTGATGATACACAAACACACACACCTGTCATCCCCTTTGTGACCTACTCTGTTCTGAATAATTTAACCATCCAGAAATCGTGTCAAGTTTAAGGTCTCTTTGATTTCTTAAAACGACTTTCTTCTTGATCTGACCCTATTCGTCGTCCTGGAACCACGCCTACCAAAGTCGGCCGACCATCAATCTCCTCTGTTAGCTCCCATCCCATTTTTGGGAACTTTTTTTAATGGACAATCTTTTATGATTGGACAAGAACAGCAAACAAACACAATTTATTAACTTACTTTTAGAATTAATTCAGAATTTACAATTTTTAAAATTTGTTAAAAAAGTTTTATTATTCTAGTCTTTTGTTATGTTTAACCAGTTAAAGTAAATATAACTTTTGACATTACCTCAACGTTGTTGTGGTAGCAAGATAGTACAATAAAGCTGACAGTCTATTCATAGATTGTAACAAGATAATACAATAAAGCTGACAGTCTATTCATAGATTGTAACACGATACTACACAAAAAACTGACAGTCTATTCATAGATTGTAACAAGATAGTACAATAAAGCTGACAGTCTATTCATAGATTGTAACAAGATAATACAATAAAGCTGACAGTCTATTCAAGATTGTAACAGATAGTACAATAAAGCTGACAGTCTATTCATAGATTGTAACAAGATAGTACAATAAAGCTGACAGTCTATTCATAGGTTGTAACAAGATAGTACAAAAAAGCTGCAGTCTATTCATAGATTGTAACAGTATCTAATTTTCATTTTCCATCTACTCTAACTGATATGTGTTCACAAAACTTACATGTGATAAAGGTGCCTTGTTGAAATATTGTGTAGACTATAAAAAAAGAACATTTAAATTACATTGAATTAACAGACGCGTGGAAAATGTTAATCCCTGATTAGATATGCTCAAAAGAGTTTGTTGAGATAATGGAAGCTTCAAGATCTTGGAGCCAATGGTGGGGTGTACTAAACACTCCAAGGTATGGTGACAGCTTTACAAATAAAGAACACAACACAATACTGACGTTTCGGCCTGTGGCCTTCTTCAGAATACAGGGACAACCACAACAAGCGGTGAAGCACAATTACTACATGTTAGATGATCAAGTGGAGGGCGAGGAAAGTAGGATGCAGAAATAAGAAAAGAGAGAAATGAATATTACATGATGAGAGGTATGATGGGCGTCAAAATATATAAAATAGAAAAAGAGAAAAATGTATAATAAATTGTACTTAGCTGAGCTCAGAGCAGGAAATCTGTAATTCGTTCTGAAACAAGTCAGAATGACTAGAAGCGCAGAGAACGTGTATAGAAAGCAACCCGTGACCAAGACAGGTCAGTTAAGAGGGCAAACGGATCTAATATCGGGAAAACCAAAGGGGTGGGGGAAAGGGGGGATAGACGAAGACACTCCTGGGACACAACAAGCAATACATATAAATCACTCAACAATGGAAGTGAGAGATCACGCGAGAGGTTAAGAGAAAGAAATTGAATGACACGACAAAGTAGTGAACTAGGCAATGTGTGAGAGAGATGGACTCTACAGAATGGATGGCCTCGAACTGAAAGAGTTGAGAGGTAGGTCAAACGAAAGGAAGGATTGTGTACTGGAGGAAGAGATAAGGAGAGGAAAGAATAATAAAGCCGGTATAATGAGAAGGGCGATAGAGGGGTGGTCTGGAGGATCTTCAAGATCTTGGTCGAGAGTGTAGTTCTGGTAGAGTCTGGTTCAACCTTCCATTGCTTGAGGAGTTGGGGAGTGGGCGGGTAGACAGATGACTGTGTACAGAAGCGTAGACCACCAGTTACGTAAGTACTGGAGAGCGTTGACTAGGGTCATTATAGGGTAAGGTACCTTTAAGACTCGTGAGCCGAGATTTTGACCACACTGTTCACTTTTAACTGAAATGGCTGTATAAGAAATTGATACCTCAAGCATTTTATTATAATTTTAATAATTCTACTCAGTCGGTCGTATATTCCATGGTGGAGAAACGAGCTGTGAAGTTGGATAAATGAAGGCAAAGTCGCGATGATACCCCTATGGTTTATCAAAAGTTTACAAATTATTCAATTGCTGTAAAATCTATTTTTAGGGGCACATTTACGTTTTAAGAAAACTGCTTTGCCAGAGCTATTTTGAATTCTAAAATCATAATGTCATGGACAATGTAAGCCCAAACTCATGTAATCCGTTACAAAGGTTTTAAAAATATATGATAAGACTTGAGCAGATGAGTTTTGAAATCAACACTATATGACTTCATGTGCCGCTCTACTTGATCAGTGTGTGTGCTCAACTCCAGAAACGACAAAATGGACACGATCACCACAACGATTTCCAACACAGAGCGTCTAATGCTGCTTGATTACTACGAAAGTGCGTTGACCAGGATCCCTTGTAGCCGGGAGATGTAGGGATGTAAGGAAATAGATGTTGTTGGGTATAGGGTAAAGACAATGGGAGAACCACTGTAGGTAGTGTGAGATTTGAGAATCGCCGTGAGTTGAGAAAGTGACACGGACGGTGATAGTCTTGAGTGTAGATTGGAAGAAATCTCGTTCAATAAATGAATGATACGAAACTCCAGAGTGAGTTGTCTTCAGATGGGGGAGGTTGATTTGATTGGCTGAGTGATGACGTAGGTGATCTGTGATTGGTTGGAATACGAGATACTTAAACGACTGGGGAGATGGAAAGACAAGTTCCAGTTAGATGGTAGAGAGAATCCAGTTAGGAGGCGGCCACGCCGATAGGCGCCGGCTCGTCCAATGGAAACCTATTCATTTCACGACAAGTTCCAGCTTAGGTCAGTTTCGTTGGTAAAGGGAAATTCCAGTTTAGATATAGATAGAGCCAGTGTAGGAGGCGGCCACGCTGCTAGGCGCTGGCTCGTTCATTGGAACAGAGCAAACGCTCTTTCGTAAATAACAGATTAGGTGGAGTTTCTTGCACATATATAGATCAGGTGGGAGTTAGAGAAAGGCTAGATAAGTCATCTGTAAGATTATGACGATAGCGAGTCAAAACGTTGTTAGGCCTACTGGATAGACTGGAGCGGGTAGTCAGACCGCCCAGCACATGTAAATTGATAGTTGTACCCAGCACCTTGTAAATAAATCCAGTGAAGTCTTGTGTTATCCATGACTTGTGTTATCCATGACTTGTGTTATCCATGACTTGTGTTATCCATTACTTGTGTTATTCATGACTTGTGTTATCCATGACTTGTGTTATCCATGACTTGTTTTACTTTAATAGTGTACGGCTGTGTAACAGTTGTTTAGTTGGGCCGATCAACACAACGTGAAGTAAGAAATACTACCACCACCAATGTCAGATCAACACAACGTGAAGTAAGAAATACTACCACCACCAATGCCAGATCAACACAACGTGAAGTAAGAAATACTACCACCACCAATGCCAGATAAAACACAACGTGAAGTAAGAAATACTACCACCACCAATGCCAGATCAAACAACGTGAAGTAAGAAATACTACACCCCAATGCCAGATCAACACAACGTGAAGGAAGAAATACTACCACCACCAATGCCAGATCAACACAACGTGAAGTAAGAATACTACCACCACCAATGCCAGATCAACACAACGTGAAGTAAGAAATACTACCACAACCAATGCTAGATCAACACAACGTGAAGTAAGAAATACTACCACCACCAATGCCAGATCAACACAACGTGAAGTAAGAAATACTACCACCACCAATGCTAGATCAACACAACGTGAAGGAAGAAATACTACCACCACCAATGCTAGATCAACACAACGTGAAGGAAGAAATACTACACCACCAATGCCAGATCAACACCACGTGAAGTAAGAAATACTACCACCACCAATGCCAGATAAACACAACGTGAAGTAAGAAATACTACCACCACCAATGCCAGATCAACACAA